>PVIH01005029.1:116977-130456 GCA_004025045.1 Sigmodon hispidus | reverse complement strand
AAAAAAAAAAAAAAAAAAAAAAAAAAAAAAAAAAAAAAAAAAAAAAAAAAAAAAAAAAAAAAAAAGCTACTGGCCTCACCTTACCAGAATTTTTAAAAGCAAAGAGCTTAATCTTAGTCCATTTTTATCTGTCATTTAAAATCAAAGGCTGAGTAATTTGTAGGAAATAGCGGTTTATCCAGTT
The DNA here is from genome assembly GCA_004025045.1 of Sigmodon hispidus. NCBI lineage: Eukaryota > Metazoa > Chordata > Mammalia > Rodentia > Cricetidae > Sigmodon > Sigmodon hispidus. The sequence continues at coordinate 130,272 of PVIH01005029.1, read as the reverse complement.
AATAGTTCTAGAGCTTGCAAAATCCAAGCAGCAACACTGTGGCAGCTGATGGGGGCCTTCTTGCCACATCACAGAGTGCCAGGGGATGTCACATGACAAGATGAGCAAGCATGCCACCTCCTGTCTCTCTCTCCTTCTTATCAAGCCACACTAATGATCTATCCTGTCTAATCTCAATTAACCCCTCAGGCCCCACTGCTAACTCTATTAACATGAACTATGTGATTCTTGTGGTTTGAACCCAAACTGTTCCCTCATAGGGTGTTTGACCAGTTGGTCTGCAGCTGGTGATACTGTCTAAATAGATTATGGAACCTGTAGGAAGTAGTACCTTGCTGGAAGAAGGTCACTGAGAGCTGAACTTGAGGATTATGTTTTTTTTTTTTTTTTTTTTTTTTTTCCCTACTTCTGTCTTAGGGTTTCTATTGCTGTGAAGAGACAGGATGGCAACTCTTCTAAAGGAAAACATTTAATTGAGGCTATCTTATACAGTTCAGAGGTTCAATCTGTTATCTTCACGGTGGGGAGCATGGCGGCATGCAGGTAGACATGATGCTGGAGAAGTAGCTGAGAGTCCTACATCTTGCAGGCAACGGGAGGCAGTCTGTCACATTGAGCATAGCCTGGGCTATTTAGCAGACTTTCAGGAATTGAATTGAAGTCATCAGGCTTATACAACAAGCACATCACCTACATCTCAAGTGACAACCTCAAGTTTTATAACCCACTCCACATCTGTTCACTTTCTGTTCTCAAACCTTAGACACAAGTGACTTCTCTCATCTGACGTCATGCCTTCCCTGCCTCGATAGAATGAATCCCTTAAACTGTAAGCCAGAACAAACTCTTCTTTCCTTAAATTTCTTCTTGTCTGGCACATTTTTATAACAGTGAGAAAACAACTAAAACAAAAACTAAGTTTCCAACATGAGGGTGTGGTTCAAGCCAAACCCTGTGAACACCTTAGAAAGCTGTGGGAAAGTGAGGGAAACTAAGTCATGGCTACCTAGACTCTGCCTTTCCCTCATCTAAGCCACCTTTCTAAGGCCTTGCACAGGTCCTGACTTTACCAGTAAGGAGTTTCCTACTTTTGACCCAAAGTCAAAGGACCAGAACTGCCTGTTTTTACAGTATCAATGAGGAAGGTGCTAATATAGACACCTCTCCAAGGAAGACCTTGAGTGGAAATTCTAAACTCCCTATGCAGAGCTGTGATTTCTCAGAAATGAAGAAACTTATACCCAATCTCAGACCTCCAGACTTGAGGCTGGGGATTTCACATGATTTCACAAAGCTGTGTGGAAACTGCCAAGAAGGCCAGGGGTGAATGCAAGAGTTGCTTGCTCATGGTCTTCTCCTGATCTGCTCTGTCTGGAATTTTCCCAGAATGATCTGAAGTTAGGAGAATGAGTAGAAAAATCAACACTTTGAAATGAAACTGGCTTGTATTTCACCCAGCTTAACCATCATCCACCACTCCATTCACTTGCTCATTGGGACTATATTACTTACTTTCTTTAGAAATAGCTCCTACTTCCCATAGCCATTTTCTTCCAGGAGCATGCACACATAGATTCACAGTCACCTGCACACATTCTCAGGGTAGGAAGGCAGCAGGCAAGCTTCTCCTTCACTGATTCCTCTTCCCCACCTGAACCCCACACAGGAACATCACAGAACTCAGTCCTGCACCATATTTTTACTCCAACTACTTCCTTCTATGATATCAGCCAGATAATAAGCTGGAATCTCCAAATGTGTATTTCTAGCTAAGACTCTCTAGCTAATGCTAACAAGTCAACAATGTTTACATGTGGCCCCTCTGTGGAAAGCAAGATGGAACTATAAGTAACAGAGATTTCGAAAATCCCTTTTATCTGGGGAAACGAAACTCTTGCCATCAAATCTTTTTAAATGTAAGATTTTTTTAAAGGATGAGGAAATGAAAATGTGCTTTAAAATACTTTACAAATAAGTTTAAGGGAATTTAAATATGCTTAGCAAAAATGAATAAATGTAATAAAAATAAAATCATATATTTTGGTATTCTCTACTTATTATATATATATATATATATGGGATGGGGAGTACATTCAGTGTGTGGAGGGCAGAGGGCAACTGGCATGAATTTGTTATCTCTACCTTGAGGGTTCCAGGGCTTGAACTCAGATTGTCAGGGTTGGCCATCTTGCTGACAAGTTTACTATTTTGGGAGGTAAATTCAAATTTGCTTCTCCCCTTCCCAATATTCCTAACAACCACATAACAAGCAAAGGAAACATCTTTATATCTTTATCCAGGTTTATCCTTTAAAGGAACTAAAGCATGAAAACGTACAGCAAGTATGCGTTGTGAGATAGTTGATTACCCTGTGTAAAGATAAGTCACTGTGATTTGTTTAATAGAAAGCTAAATGACCAAAGGGTAGGCAGGAGATATAGCCAAGATTTATGGACAGAGAGCATTCTGGGAAGAAGAAAGGCAGAGTCACCAGCCAGATGCAGAGGGAGCTAGACATGCAGGAGGCAAAGTAAAAGCCATGTCACATGGCAACACATAGATGCACCGAAATGGGTTAATATAAGTTATAAGAGCTAGTGGGACAAGCCTAAGCTAAAGGCCGATCTTTTATAATTAATAAGTCTCTGTGTGGTTTTGGGGGGCGGGATGGCAGGAAGGACAGAAAGACTAAATACAAGCAAGTATGAGGTTCAGTGGGAAAACTCAACCTGTCTCTCAGGCCCATGCCTTGAGAAGTCTCTGGCATTCCACTGGTTCCTGGGCCCCTACTCAGGCCTCACTTAATAGCAGTCCCTGTTGCTCTGACAACTACAGTATCTGGCAAAAGCAAGTTAAAGAAAGAAAGGTTTATTGTGGCTCACAGTTTGACAGCACACATTCCATGATGGTGGGAAGTGTGGCCGAGGGGCATGAGACAGAGGGTTGCATGTTACACCTACAGCCAAGAAACAGGAAGATATGAATCCTGATATTCAGCCCACTTTTTCCTTTTTATTCAGTCTCATTTCCTAGCCCATGAGGTATTGCTACTCATATTCAGGGTATGTAATGCTTTGAACAGGTATGGCCCCTATAGACTCAGGCATTGAATGCCCAGCCCATAGGGAGGGGCACTATTAAGAGGTGTGATCTTGTTGGAGTAGGTATGGCCTGGTTGAAGAAAGTGTATCACTGTGAGAGCAGGCTTTGAGATCTCATATATGCTCAAGCAATGCCCAGTACACAGTCTCTTCTGCTGCCTGTGGATCAAGATGTAGCACTCTCAGCTACCTCTTTTATATCATGTCTACCTGCATGCCACCATGTCACACCATTATGATAATGAACTAAACCACTGAAATTGTGAGCCAGTCTCAATGAAATGTTTTTCTTTAGAAGAGTTGCTGTGGTCATGGTACCCTTTCACAACAATAGAAACCCTAACTAAGACTGGGTATATCTTCCTTAGCAATTACACCATTCAGGAAACATCCTCAGACATCTAGAAGTGTGTTTCTGTGGTGATTTTCATCCTGATGAATCATCACACAAGCAGACAGTGCTGGGTCCAGGGGTTTTGAGTTCTGTCTTCATAATGACTTTTAGGCCTTAGTATTTGCCATCTCAGTAAACTTGTCACTTAGGATTTGACTCAATTTATGCATCTCAGCAGGAAAGTTTAGCCTAAAAGAAGCTAAAAGTTCACATCTTTTCATGAAAAATACCATGGAAAGAGATATTCCAGGGTTGGTTTGGTGACCAAACATTGTCATCAGAAACTCAAAATCTCATCTCTCTGTTCACTATCATCAGCTTCTGTGTCCAAAATTTCTCCTAGCCTGAGGTAGACTCTAAACTTCTAGCTTTCAAGGTCATTTTCTAGTCTCACATCAGAAGAAAGAGAGAGAGAACTATTAAGCCCTCTCCTTAAAATGCCTGTCAGTAGTGACTTATGCCTAATTTCTAGCACTGGAGAGGCTGAACTGTGGTGGAAATGTTCTCTGTATGATGTAAATAAAGTAACTGGTTTGGCCTATGTGGAGCGCCATAGAAGTGGGTGGAGGACCAGAGGACAGGTAGGTAGAAGGAGGGCAGAGTTAGCCAGTCTCCATCTGGCCCCTGAAGAAGAAGCATGTAGCGAATCCAGGTAAGCCATGGGCCGGGCCACATGGCAGACAGATTAATAGAAATGGGTTGATTTAAGATGAAAGAGCTAGCTAGTAATGTGCATGAGGCATGGGCCAAACAGCATGAAGTTAATATAAGTGTCTGATTTATTTCTTTTGGGGGACAAAAGCCTCCAGGTATAACCTCCCGGCCCAAAGGGGCTCGGGAAAACTTTCTACAGCACTGAACCAGAAGGATCAACTCAAGTTCAAGGCCAGCAAGGGCTGCCTAGTGTGTTCTAGAACAGCTTGACCATGTATTCGCAAGCATAGAGAAGCACAGACACAGTCACCTACACATTCACAGATTATATCTTACAAATAAATAAATAAAAATACCTTTTTAAACAAATTTTACATATTCAGTCAATTTAGATTTTTCTTAAAACCTCATTGCATATCCAAACCAAGATACAATGAAGGGAGGTGGTATAGCCTGTACTCTACCTGGTCAGTCCCCGCCTAAACTTGGACACTTACATTCTACTGCAGAGATATATGTTCATCAATGAATGCACTACTCACAGTTAAAACATACATATACCTTATATGTGACTCATCTGATGACTAGATAATGAAAAAGTGGTGCCTTATACAATTAAATTTTTCTCAGCTATAAGGAAAAATGAAATTATAAATTTTGCAGGTGAGTAGATGGATCTGGAAAGCATGGTACTCAATGAAGCACCATACACCCAAGAGACAAATTTCACATGTCCTCACTCATATGGATCTTAGAATTAGATTTCTGTGAGCCCAGAATGTCTGTAAGATACAAGAAACTAGAAGGGGACCATTGGTGGAAGAGAAGAAAAATCTTAAAGATGGGTAGTAAAACATGGATACATGAAGAGAAAGTGGAAAATAATGGGGGAAGGTTTGTTGCAAGAATCCTAATCGATCTTATAATAAAAACCTGGAGGCAGATATCGGGGCAAATGCTAAAAGATCAGAGAGACAGAGGAATAAGCCATGGCCACTTCTTACCTCACCAGCAAGAGCTGAAAGAGGAAGATCTTATTTCCACTAATCTTCAGACTAAGAATCCACAGAATAGGAAAGCAAAGAGTAGCTGAAATAGAAGTTCCAACTCCTGCCTCCTCCCACCTTATGTTCCTTTCTCTGTCTGTTCCACATTACTTCCTAGTGCTAGGATTAAAGGTGTGTGTGATTCCCAACTATGAGGAGCAGAGGCATGGGATCTCAGTGCTAGCATTAAATTAAACATGTCTGCCACCACTGTCTGGCTCTGCTTTTTTGGACTGGATTAATGCCATGTAGCCCAGTGTGGCCTTAAACTCAGATGTCCAGACTGACAGGGGATAATAGTCCTTCAGAAGCCATAGGTTAATTGATAAGAAGTCCAGTATCTGGTGTGAAGTATCTCCCCTAGAATTTTTGAATGGGGATGTCCTGGAGGCATCCCCCCAAAACACACACACACATATACACACACACATACACAAGTTATTGCTCATGGCTTGCCATTAGATCTTGATGGTAAGACCCTGTCTTAGTTAGGGATTCTATTGCTGTGATAAAACAGGTTTGTGATGATATACTGTATACTTAATAAAATCAGAGGACAGAATTACCTATAGTCAATTCATGAAAGTCAGAGTGTGGTAACTCACTCCTTTAATCCTATCACTCAAGAGACAGAGATCTTTCTGAATTTCTGTGAGTATAAGGCCTAACAGTCAAGGAGTGGTAGCTCACATCTTTAATCCTAACTCTAGGATTATGATACAGAGTTGAATTAAAACATCTGAACAGAGAAACATATATAAGGCAGGAGAAGTCAGAAATTGAGCATTCTATAGAAGCAAACAGTCAGGCTGAGGACCTGTGATGATAGCACTTACCCTGTTTGGCCTGAGAAGTTGGCTGGGTGAGAAGTGACTATGGTTTGTTTCCTCTCTCTGATGTTCCGGACTGATTTTTATTAAATATACAATATATTACCACAAAGGTTTATTTAGTTTATACTTCCATATCACTGTCATTGAAGAAAGTCAGGACAGAAATTCAAACAGGGGTCAGAAAGAAACAACCCAGCCACCCTCAAAGCAAGATGTAATGAAATAGGATATGTTGCTTTGGGAAAGAGGTTCTCCTTTTGTTTCTGTAGAAGATGAGAATCTGTGAATTGCTTCCAAGCAAATATAATTTCATCATCCAAGACCACCTGAAAATTCTCTGATGGGAAGAAATGGCCACATCAATTTCAAGGCTACAGACTAAGATGATCCAGCCTCAGGACCCTCAAAAGATTGCCAGCATCCCTTAATCAGCAGGAAGTAGTAATAGAAAACTATGTCCAAATTCTCACAATATTGTTTATAAATGTTTGTTTTAATTATGAATGGTTAATTATCATAGTCAATCTTTTTCTAAGAAGAAAAGGGGGATATGGTATAAAAATGATTTTTAAAAGATAGATTATTACATTTACTTTAATCTCAAAATCAGCTGTTAATCTAAAAATATTTTAAATTGGTATGAATTTTGGTTTATGGATACAAATTTAAGGTCAATTTTGTTATGCTTTATGTATTTTTCTACTCTTGTTTAAAGTATGATGTTTATGTAACTCATTTAAAATTGTAATGTATAATTAAGAAATGCAGATTAATAGTCATTTATGATGACCAAACTTATAGTCATGTTAGTTAGATTTGTAGAAATACAAAGATTTGCTTCAGTTGGATAGTTACTCTTCAAATACTTCAGTGACCTACAGAATATGGCATTTAAAATATTTTTAAAAACTTAGACTTTCTGGACAGTGAGACAAGTCTGCTCCTGGCAGCACCAATATACTTTAAGAGAATAATGGGCATTGAAGAAACTCCATATGGAATTTACTTTGTTTATAGCAATGGTTAGCCACTGGACAAGAAACTGTTCTTGTATTAACTGCTTGACAGTATGCTATATGAACTGAACTTGCAAGATCCATAGAACAGTGACCTCTGAACTTTGGCAGAACAAGCTGAAATGATCCTTCAAGTTCCTGCTTTGCAGAGAAAACTGCCAGCTGTTCTTCAGGACACAAGGAGAAGTGACTGATGAACTATTCCGGAATGGACTTATTTCCTGTTTCACTGAAAGATATGCAGGAGACTTTGGGCCTATAGGCTGAAGATGGATGCTTCAACATTACAAAGGAACTTTGGGTGACTAACCAGGTATACAGATATCTTTGTCCTTTCTAGATTTTGGAAGTTGCTTGTACTTCCTGTTTACTTGGGTAATATTATATTCTTCTTTGGTCTTTGATATAGTTGAAGATCCTCTAGATATGAAAGGACCACTGCATTCATAACCTTAGAGCAGCTGCTTTTGTCTGCACCAGACTTGTTAGGTTGTTACTGTGGCCACGCCCCCACCTACAGGAGTTCGCTCCAAAGCCTCTGACGTAAGCGTGTGCCTACCCTTTAAAATCTCCAACCACATGGAAGACTTTCTCTTTTTTCTCTTCTTCTCTGCTCCCTACTCTCTTTCTCTCCCTCTTCTTCCCCCCTTCCCCTCCTTAATAAACCTAATATGGCTCCTTTGGAATCGTACAGGCAAGTTCTTTTCACACGCAGAAATACTAACAAGACTAGCATAAGATCAAGCTAGACAACATTCTAGCATGGAGTGGGAAGGGTTTTATGATGATCCCCAGCCCAACTAAAGAGCTATTGACAGTTGATGATTTCTGGAAGAAGGAGAGTCAGTATTCTTTAAGGATGTGGGACCAGTAGGTTTACCATGCTCCTGTAGCATGGATTCTAGTTGTATTAAAAAAAAAAAAAAAAAAACCTATCGGGAAAAGGCTGAAATATCAGAAAGAGGAAACACCACAGTCAAATCTCACCCAGCTATCTTCCAGCTTCCTCAGCCTTGCTCCTGGTCACTTCTAATGCCTTCTGTTTTCCTAAGCCTGCCTTAAATATCTTCTTTGCCCAGCTGTATCTCATCCAGGTTAAGATTAAAGGCATCAGCTACTTTATTTGGTAGTTAGCCTTGAACTCACAGAAACACAGAAAGATCTCTGTCTCTGGAGTTATGGGGTTAAAGGCATAGGTCAGCACTCCCTGTGCTGGAATAAAAGGTGTGTGTCATCACTGCCTGGTTGTTTGGTCTTGTACTCACAGAGATCCTCTGGATCCCTGTGCTGGGAAAAAGTGTGAGTTACCACTGCTCTGTTATCCCTTGAACTCCCTGAGATCCAGAATGATCTCCTTATTTTCACTGTGGGTGGATCTCTTAATATTCCAGGTTTTATTAAATATATATCACCACATGCTCCAATAGGTATCTCTATACCCTAGAGTATATGAGCAACACACATTAGTGTTTTTTGTTTTTAATGGAGAAGCTGTGGAGCTGGATTTAGGAAGAGTTAAGGGAGAAGAGGGAGGTATGAAAATGATCAATATGCACAAATAAAACTCTCAAATAATCAAGAAAATATTTTAAACCTCATTGTATAGCCATACCAAGTTGCAAGGAACTCTGGAAACATGGTATTCTAACTAGCCAATCCCCACCTAGGCTGCACTTTAATTATTTGGAAGGGATAAACAATTACTATATCATAAGGCATTCATGAGGAGGACAAAGAACAACCTCAGTTATCATTATTTCTCAAATATTCTTCATCATCTTTATCTATCTATCTATCTATCTATCTATCTATCTGTCTGTCTGTCTGTCTGTTTATTTTTCAGATAAAGTGTCTTACTGGCCTGAATCTCCATAAGTAGACTATTCTAGCTAGCCAGAAAGCCCTGGGGATCTACCCGTTTCTGTTTTACCAGAAATACAAATACCTTCACCTTATCTGACTTTTAAAATATTGAGTCTGGAGATCAAACACAGATCTTTATACCTATAAGATAAGCATTTAAACAACTAAGATATCTCTCCATGCCCTCAAAGCATACATCTGCTGTGGGATAACACTCTTGTATACTCTAGATTTGTCATATAAATTGGTTTAATAAAACATTGACTGACCAGTAGCCAGGCAGAAAGTATAGGCAGGGCAACTAGACTAAAAGAATTCTGGGAAAAGGAAGGGTAGAGAAAGAGATACCAGCCAGCTGCTAAGCAATCAGAACTTGTAAAAATGAGATAACAAGCCATGAGCCATGTGGCAAAGCATAAAAAAATCTAGGTTAACTTAAAGTGTAAGTGTTAGCTAGAATCAAGCCTGAGCTAATGGCTGAGAATTTATAACTAGTATTAGGCCATTGAATCAATTATTGGGGAATTGGCTGCTGGGTATCTGACAGTTGTTAGCAAGACAGAATCTTCCAACTATATACATCTGAACATACCTTCTCCTCAGTGACTCTGAGTTCTTTATCCCTCTATCTAATGCTTTTTCTTTTCTTTTTTTTTTTGGCCTTATATCTAAAAGATTTGCTTCTCTGATCTTCTAAGACATGTATAGTAGTGATTGCTGTCAGCTCTGCAACAGGCTAACAACAATAGCTATGGCTGACATGGCTCTGACCCATCATCTCACAGAAATTAGAAGTTGTAGCTAAGCATATGGTCACCTAAAATTCCACCCTCTAGTAGAGCTCCAACTCCATTATGTCTCTGTTCTGGCAAATAGGCTGTAAGCAGAACTGGTATGTGATACTTGTAGGTCCATTAAGAGAACCAAGCATGTCCTCCTCTAATTGATTCCCTTTTTTAAATGTTGTAAGATATGGGAAACTACCTTGGTTTGAGAGGTGGAAGCTACATACTGCATATGAAAGCCTGTAGAACACCAAACCTCTTGCATCTATCTGCACAACACTATGGTACTTTCTATTGAACCTTGAACGTTCTTTAATGCAGCAGCTTATGCCCTAACTAAATATAATAACCTTTATATTGAAGTATAAACATTTAATAGACACTGTACATATATCATTTAATCCACACAATAATATTATGAGTAAAATAAATAGTACACAGGAAGAAATGAACACAGTTAGGCTCTGCAACTTGCCCAAGGTCACAGAGCTAGGAATCAAAGGAGTTAGACCATGTGAAATGATTTAGAGACTAAACTTAACTGTTAATGACTTCCTATATCTTTTTTTCATAGCCAAAATAGACCTATCATATTTAAGCTTGTGAAAGTCTTCACAAACTCCATGAGTTATAGAATACTCAATAACCATTTGTTGAGTGAACGCTTGGTTGGTATTTACATTAGAAAAATTGTTTGTTTTTAATTTCCCAACTATAAGATGATGCAATTGCTTCTCCGTACCAGCCACACTGTAGCTCTATTTCATATAGAACACTCTCCTAGTTGTCTAGCTGACAGTTTTTTCATCAGAGAATACCATCTACAAGAGCACTTACTGTCTGTCTCCGGCCATTCTAAAACACAGCCAGCAGAGAGTCTCCATGCAGCGACTGGGGAAATATGTAACCTGTTGTGGTCCTCTGTATTTATTTACACAGCTGTACTTCCCCTTGTTCAAGCAGAAGACTGTGGCCCAGAAACCAGAGATGGAAATAAAATTAGGGGGCTTTTGATGACTGCTGTGTGGGATCCTGCAGCCTGGACTCTCAGCAGGCATGTGGGGTCCAGGGACTTTCAAAATCTTTCTTTGTGCTAAGGGTATTGGTACAAAATGAATAGTTCTAAGTGCTCAGGGCTGTGAGAAACGTTATTATAAAGTACCAATGCCCTGCAGTGAGGTTTGAATGTGTTCTCATCCTTGGGACTCTTATCTGAAGCCCTAAGATAGAATGGAGATAGAGAGGTCTGCCTAAATCATTTTAGGATTGCCTTTAGCCTACCCCTGGGAAAACCTAGCTACATGCACAAGCCAAGAGGAAGCTGAAGAATTATTTTGTTAAAGGGTCATCAAACAGTCAGGCTTTATTTCTTGAAGTAGAGAGACAAAAGGAAGAAATTAGAGCCAATTTTTTTTTTCTAATTAAGTTCCTTGGACCTCCCAAAATACAACCCAGATGCTATGATGAGTGTTAAACAGGCCTTTCAGTTAAAAGCACTTGTACTCAGTGGCAATTAGAGAACAATTTTTGAAACTGAAAATTTTAAAACCAAACAAAACACACAGAGAAAGACCATGAAAACGTGATGTAATTCTCCAGAAAATTATACAATAAAGCGTAATTCTTTTCTCATCCATAAATAGTCAAAATAAATCCATTTTTCTCCTTCAACCCTGTGTGAATATACAGTTAAGATCGGCTCAAAAATAAGCACTATTACATTTCAGAACATAAATTAGGGGACAATGTGTAAGTTTCAGGACTCTACAGAACCATAAGGCTTGGGATCAGGTACAGAGGTAAGAAGGACTGACCACCTTGAGGAATGAGTGAGTTAAAAAGGAATCAAGGAAGTGCTAGTCAGCGTGGGCACAACCAAATCCAACAGGAGAGGAGTGGGGTGGGTGGAGGCTGGGTGATAAATTCTGGGTAATTTTAGTTTCAAGTTCATGAAGCCGCAATGTGAACATTTGGTCTTTTCTTCCAAACTTGGGGTCCATATTTATTATCTCATGGATAACATTAAAAAGATAGAGAAGACACTACCTAGTGAGTTCAGTATCACTTAGTAAAACCAGATCAAGGACTAGATTCCAAGAAAGTCAAATGATGCTATCTTGAAACATGGATCAATGGAAGAGTTGAACCCCGTGTTCAAATTCCAGAAGAGAAGACTAAAAATAGGACATCTGTGATATTGTAACAACCATTATTTGTAAATTACTTCAAGGAAGGAAAACAATATAAATTGATAACTGTGTACTTATTGGGCAACCTTTGAAATTCTTAACAAATATTAGGATATATCAGCTAATTATAAATATGAATTTATTTTTAAGTGTTTGTGTGCACATATTTGCATATGTGTGTACAGGTTCATATGCCTGTGTGCACATATGAAAGTTTTGAGGGAGTTGGTGTCCTCTTGTCATTTTCCACCTATTCCTTTGAGGCAGGGTTTCATCCTGAACCTGGGGCCAGTATTTTGTCATCTCAGTTAGATGCTAGCATATCCTGGCCATGTTCAGTTTCTACCCACTTCAGAGCTCTGGTTACAGGTTTTTGTGGGGAAGTCCTACTTATATTGGCTCTGGAATTTAAACTGTAATCCTCAAGGTTACAAAGCAAATGCTCTTCATCAGTGAGCCATCTCTCCAGTTCATATGTATACACTTAAAAAAAGCAAGAATAGCAAAAACAGTTGTGAAGAACTGTAATATCTTTATAATGATTAAAATTGTATTAGTATTCACACAGTGAGCATACAGACCACTGGGTTGGATTAGAATGTCCAAAAATAGGCCCATATATTGTAGAAATTATAAACATAACATGCAAACTGGTTAAAAATTTAAAGTCTATGGATTAAATTATACTTTATGGCAAGATAATTCCAGCTTTAGTAAGTATTTAAATAAAAAATTAAAACAACAAAATTCAAACAAAAATTACTGACATCTTTTTATAGAGGAATGGGGAAAGTATTTCAGTGTCACAAAAAAAGTTATAAAGGTAAATACTGGGACTGATCTCTAAGGTATATAAAGAGCTCAAGAATTTAGATCCCAAAACCTTGAATAACCCTATCAAAAAATGGGGTTCAGATCTAAAAAGGGAATTCTCAGCAGAGGAACTACGAATGGCTGAAAGGCACCTGAAAAAGTGCTCTTCATCTTTAGCCATCAGAGAAATCCAAATCAAAACAACTTTGAGATACCACCTAACACCTGTTAGATTGGCTAAGATAAAAGGCACAGATGACAGCCTATGCTGGAGAGGATGCGGAGCAAGGGGAACACTCCTCCATTGTTGGTGGGATTGTAAGCTTGTTCAGCCTCTTTGGAATACAATATGGAGGTTTCTCAGAAAATTGAGAATCAATCTCCCCAAGGACCCAGCAATAGCACTTCTGGGTGTATACCCTAAAGAGGCACATTCACACTCCAAAGGTATTAGCTCAACTATGTTCATAGCAGCATTATTTGTAATAGCAAGAACCTGGAAACAACCTAGATGTCCCTCTACTGAAGAATGGATTAACAAACTGTGGTACATCTACACAATGGAATACTACTCAGCAGTAAGAAAAAATGATATCCTAAA
>PVIH01005029.1:53671-116877 GCA_004025045.1 Sigmodon hispidus | reverse complement strand
GTGTACTCACTTACTAGTGGTCTCTAAACAAACAAACAAGAAAAAAAGCCAAACATGCCCAAGCAGCAAACCACAACCACTGAACAGCTTGGGATCAGAAACACCCTGGACTGACCCTTCAAACCCCAGTCCAACTATAGGAACACCTGACTCACTCTTGAGGGAGGGGGAACAAAACTGGATTTGGCCAGGAGTGAAGACTGATCCAAGCATTATTGGGTCAGTGGGACCATAGGACTGTCTGCTCCCTGCCAAGGGAGGGGATGGAGAGTTGCAGAGAAGAAAAATGACCAGATGTGGTGGGAGGGGGAAGAGACCTTGAATAAGGATATACAGGGATGGAAAAAAAAATTCAGAGGGAAAGCTGAACACAAAGAAAATATATGTGTAGCAATCTTATTTGTATTTCTACCCTTGATAAGCCATGCTTATGATTCTTATCCTCTGTATAGTTATTGTTAACTCTTCCGCATTTTAAATTCTTTTTACTGTTTTTTTGATAAATACAAAATAAAGAAGAAAAAAAAAGGTAAATACTGACCATTTCGCCTACATAAAAATGCTACTAAGAACAGCAAAAACCACAGAACCACAATCAAAAATAAATGACAAAACATTGGAAACTTAAATCACAGATGAAACACAAAAAATTTCTTATTATTTGAAGTTTCTAAAAATCAGTAAAGTAAGACCAATTACTCAATAGATAAACAGACAAAAGACATGTCTCAGGTATTCGTGAAGTCTGAAGGTGCTGTGCATGCTGCTGGTGGGAGAAGCCATCTTACCAACTCTGAACCATGTGCTACAACACTCATGCCAGACAAGATGTGCCCACTGCTGCAATAATGGCATGAGTATTGGGAGAGAGGGTGTAACTAACTGCTTTCTAACTGGCTTTCGAAGTCCATTCCACAGGAAGGAATTCATGCCTGTTGTGAACCTGGTCAAAAGGCAATGGCTGGGGAGGTCACAGGCTCTTAGCAGAACCTACTACTGCAGATTCATCAAGTAACCAAAGTGCCTTCTAATGTCTACATAGAATCCATCGGTAGATTAGTGCTGCCCTCTCTGCCTTGGTTAGAGAAGCTTCTCTTGCAGTGACTGAGGGTTAACGAAAGGACTCGTAACTTTAAAACAAAGTACCAATAATAAGTGACTGCTGAGTGTCCAGCCCTAAATCACCCATATGGAGGAGACATCTGTGTCACTACTGCCAAGGATCAGAGACTCCCATTGTCTTAGTTACTTTTCTATTGCTGTAACAAAGCAATACATCCAAGGAAATGAATGTATAGAAGAAAAGCATCTACTGGTGGCTTGCAGTTTCAGAGGGTGAGTTCATGACCTTCATGGCAACTGGCTGGCAGGCAGGCATGGCACTAAGCAAAAGCTGAGAGCTCTCATCTGATTCAGAAGCATGAGACAAGAGAGAGCTAACTGGAAACAGCCTGGACTTTGGAAACCTTAAAGCCTGCCTACCTACCCCTACTCCCTACAGTGACACATCTCCTCCAAGAAAGCCACACCTCCTAACCTTTCCCCAACAAATCCATCAACTAGGAAACCAAGTAGGGAACAAATGAGCCTACAGGGCCATTATCATTAAAGCCACCATGATCATAGAAAGCACAGGAGAGATTTTTAAAGGTAAAGGCTAAAGTGAGGTGCTATGAAATTCTGTGTTCTGCATGTGATATGGTTGTTGAGATCCTGAGCACACAGCTGTTGTGACTAGGTACACAAGAACTGTTAAAGACTGGGCTCATCAACATTTTCTCATGAATAGGGGAGGAGCTTGTTAGGCTCACCTCCCTCTAAGAACTGTTCTTCAGTGGGGTAGCCACTGCTCCAGGAAATAGAGAAGTACTCTTACCCATGTATGCAACCATAATTAAATTCATTGAGATGTACATGTGCTCATGCACACACACCATGCACACACACACAATCGTAGGGGAGGGATTAGTTGCACAGAATGGTGTCCGAAGCAATGAAAGAGGGATAACAGAGAGAAATGAAGGATGAATAGGTTGCAACATATTGTATACATGCATAAAATGTCAAAAATAATTTTTAAGCCAAATACAGCACAGAATGGCTTCTAATTCTAGCATAAAGTAAGTTAAACTAATAGCTTTTCTCTTTTGCCTGTTAAATTTGCAAAGCTAAACCTACACAAAACATAGAGGAACCAGAAATATCAATATATTATTGTAAGAATGTAAATTAATAGCGTCTACTGAGAATAATTGAACTACACCAGTCAAACTTTTCTACTACTACTTGGCTGTTAGGCCTTAAACTCACCAAAATTCAGAAAGATTTCTGTCTCCTGAGTGATGGAATTAAAGGTGTGGGTCTCCACTCTCTGACTTTCAAGGCTTGACTGTGGGTGATTCTGTTTTCTGATATTCCAGGATGATTTTATTAAATATAAAATATATCACCACACTTTTCATGTGCATGTATCTTTTGGCCACAGAATTTCTCTTTTAGAATTGTTTCCTACTAATGTATGTGCATGTGTCCAGAACAATATAAGCATCAAGTATTGTCTCCAGGAATTAGAATAATAGCAAAAAAAAATGATGTCATCTAAATGTCTTCTGGGGGAGCTGATTACTTCTTGGTAGCTATTACTAAGACTATGACATATGGCAAGAGATTCTTGCTTGTTTTGTTCACTGATGTATCAAAAATGAAAGTAGCACTTCACACCAGCTACAGTCTATAGTTGGTTGGTTTGCTGTCTTGACTCTTTGCTCTTTCAAGGGTCCCACCACCCAGCTCCCAAATAAATCACACACGGAGGCTTATTCTTACTTACAAATGCCGGCCTTAGCTTGTCTTGTTTCTTGCCAGCTTTTCTTAACTTTAAATTAGGCCATCTACATTTTACCTCTAGGCTTTTACCTTTTCTACTTCTGTATATCTTTCTTTCTCACTCTGCGCAGGTTGTATAGCTGGGTGGCTGACTCCTTAAATCCTCCTCCTTCTCTTGCTCTTTGTTTCTTCATTCTTCTATCTCTCTTCTCCTCCCAGATTTCTCCTTCTATTTATTCTCTCGCCTGCCTGCCAGCCCCACCTGTCCTTTCTCCTGCCTTGTTATTGGCTGTTCAGCTCTTTATTAGACCATCAGGTGTTTTAGTCAGGCAGAGTAACACAGCTTTACCAAGTTCAACAAATGCGACATAAACAACTCATCTTTCATCATTAAACAAATGGTCTATAGCATAAACAAAAATAACACACTTTAAAATAATATTCTACAACAATAATCTCAATAAGTCCTTATTCAGAAAAGGTTATTCTAAACAGGAACAAAAGAGAATGCAGAATCTTTTTAAATATAAATATGAAATGAGATTTAAATATTAATATGGGAAAACAGAAATATGAAAACAACATATATATTATTTTGTGTATGCATATATGTTTATATGTTTCCTTATCTGCATATTAAATGCTTGCACTAAAACACAAAAGAAACAAGTAGCATCTATTAACCAAGAGAAGGAACTGAAAAGTTGAAGACACAATGTCAATACATGCCAATGTGTCTTTGATTCAGAATCATATAAATATATGTATTTAACAAATAAATCAATGCAACATAAGTTGTTTATAAATAAAAATGACTCACTATCTCTATCATAGTGATGGTTGCACATGTCTATACCTAAGTTGAGACTTATAAAAAAATAAGTTAATACTTGCCAAATTGTACATTTTAACTGTATCTCAATATGCTAGGTAGTATACATATATATGGTGTATAATACAGCACACTACAAAGATGCTTAAAAATAGGATGAGTTGGGGCTGGAGAGATGGCTCAGTGGTTAAGAGTACTGATTGCTCTACCAGAGGACCCTGGTTCAATTACCAGCACCCACATGGCAGCTCACAACTATCTGAAACTCCAAGATCTAACCCTGTCACACGGACATACATGCAAGCAAAACACCAATGTACATAAAATAAAAACAAATGTTAAAAAAATAGAATGAGCTAGGAAAAGATCGACTATTTAATCAATGGAATATTTTGCTACTATTGTAGAAAAACAAGTAGAAAGTTACATTATAAAAAATTCCAGCTGGATTAACATACTGGTTGAAAACAAAAGTACTATTAAAATGTTGGAAGAAGCTGGACAGGTGTCTAACATTCTACTTCGGAAACAGAGGCTAAAGCATTACTTCAAGTGCAAGGCCAGTCTAGCATACAAATTCAGTTCCAGACCAGCCAGGGCTATATAAGAAACAGAGACTCTAAAAACAAAGTAAAGGCAAGTGTGGTGGCACATGCCTTTAATCCCAGCACCCGGAGTGGGGGGGCGGAGATATGATATCTGACTTCCAGGCCAGCAGGCCAGACTGGTCTATGGAGTAAGTTCCAGGACAGCCTGGAACTACACAGAGAAACCTTATCTTAAAAACAAACAAATGAATGAACAAAAAAAATTGCAATAAAATATTGGAGAGCACAGAATACTTTTATAACTTGTGAATGGAGGAAGCCTTGCCAAGAAATATTCAAAACCCAGAAGCCATAAGTAAACAAAAAAGAATAAGAGACTCATTTTATAATACACTAAACTTTTGACAAGAAGAAAAATAAAAACTAGTAAATGAAGCTGATGTCCTTAATAGTACTAGTACCATATCAAGGTGAGATACCGTAGATAAAAAGTAAATGCATGAAGAATCTAAGCTCATAGGCAGCAGAGTCCTCAGCCCCTATCAACACCAAAGAAATCTCTTCTCAGACCACAATAAAATGCATATTAGCACAAAGCCAAATCCAAAAGATCACAGAGGGACTCTTTCACCTCCAAATACAGGTGTGTATTTTGTGCTTTAAGATTTATTTTTAAGTGTGTGTGTGTGTGTGTGTGTGTGTGTGTGTGTGTGTCTGCTTGTGGGTACTCCAGGAAATCAGAGGCAAAGGCACCAGATCCCCAGTAGCTGGAGTGAGAGGTTTGTCCTCCACATGATATGAATCCTACGAACTGAATTTGGGTCCCCTGGAAAAGCAACAACTGAGCCCTGTGCTTTGGTTGTAAGCCATTAAATAAAAGATAACCACATCTCTGAAGTACTGTGACTCTGAAACAGTGGTGAGTCTTGGAGATACCTGGAACAATTGAAAGATAATGTGAAGATAGTTACAGTTTTCAATTGGTGACAAAGTCCAGAAATTAATAGGACATGCTGTCTTCATACATCAATGGAGAAATTTGCAGGATTTTATTAAAAGGCTCACAAATAAGCATGCAATGTTTTTTCTACCCAAGTTTACAGACCCATGGCTCCTAGCCACACAGTTTGGTAGGTTTCTGTGATACCAGATTCAGTAAGTCAGGAAAAGATGTTGATATAATCTAGAAAGACCAGGAATGGCAAATTACAAAAAGCAAACTCCAATCAAGTTGCTTAAAGTTAGATATAAAAAAACAAAAACAAAAAAAACAAAAAACCCAAGCTGGACAGATAGTTCAGAGGTTGGGAGCAGTGGCTATCTTCCAGTTCTATTCCCAGCAACCACATGGTGGCTCACAACCATCTATGATGTGATCTGGTCCCCTTTTCTGTCTTGCAGGCATTAATGCAGTAAGAACACTGTGTACACAACAAAGATACAAATCTTTAAAAAGAAAAGAAACGAATACCCCTAGGCATTGATTTATGTGATCATCCAGCCCTTAGTTTTCGAATACAGGACAAAAAACTCTAGAGTGCTTGAGCATGGCAGTTGTTCAGAGTCCAGTGTCACATCACATGACCAAAGACAACAAACAATGGGCAACACTGTAAGTGAACACCTGATCTCCAAGCATTGCCTTGGGAAATCGACTCAAAGATGGCCTAGATGGCATAATTACATTCTCACCAGTGTGCGTCTAAAACAGGGATTTAAATTTCAATACAGAGATGGCAGAAATCAAACCGACTACATTCTGTGGATGTTCTGAACCTAGGAAGCATGTAAGACTCTTTGGCATTTAAGTTCTTTTATGGTTAACGTAACTGGCATTTTAGATACTACTTCAGTTTACGTCACAACTTCACTGTCCTCTTCCACTCCGACATTCTTTTCCTTTGTACACCCAGGTGAGAACTCAACCCCTGATTATCTCTTTGGCTGCATTCACAACCCATTCAAGCGCTATGGATATACTGATAACATTAAATCTATTCTCTAGCCATGCCTCTCCCCTGAATTCTTTCTTCTGTATCTGCACCCTACCCAGTTTCCCTGTTTGAGCTTCCTGACCACACCCTACATAACCTCTTTCCCAAATCAGTAAATTACAACTACATTCCTTTAGTTGCTCAGGCCAAAAATCCTTGATGTCATCTTTTTAGAGCCAAGAAACGCTTAAGACACTTTGGCAACAATATGAAGCAGAATTACAGAGTTGACAAGATATACTTGTTTTTGTAGTTTCCTGGTAAACTCGAAAGCACAATGTTAAAATAACTCCATTTCACTTCCCTTTTTTCCCATCCCATTTATTTATTTATGAATTGTCTCAAATGCCAGACACTCTCATGCTTTCTTGGCACATCTACTCAAAGCTTCAAATTCCATGTGAGTGACAAGTCATGTGGAGTGCCAAGCCTCATCTCTCTAGCATGGTGAGCCACATGGCATCTCCATCTGGAGATTCGAGAGGACTCAGGGCTCTTCATAGCCTAAGCCTTCTGGTTCTGTCATTTTAGTTAAATCTGGGTCTAAAACCTCAGCTTCATCCTTTAAGATTCCCCTTTATAGTCACCACCCATCACAGCGCCAGGGTACCAGGCATTGAAGACTTAAGGATTGTGGTGGATTTTATTTTGTTTTCCATTCCTAGTGGCTAAATGAAATACAGCCCCAGAACTGCAGATTTGGCTGTAAAGTCCTACTTTTGTAATTGTTTGTTTGGGGTTTTGTTTACTCGTAGTTTTTGTTGGTGGTCTCGGTTTTTGCAGATCTTGTTGGCCTGTAATTCACTAAACAGGCCAGGCTAGCCTTGAACTTGTGGCAATCCTCTGGTCTCTGCCTCTCCCGTGCTGGCACCGACATGTCCCTCAGTGAATGGGTTTCTTGATGGAACCAGTTCTGGAAGGACTGGAATTTGCCTAAAAAAAAAAAAAAGACAAGCAATAGGAAGTTACTCTCTGACTGCAAAAAATGTCTTTGCTTCTGACAATTTTAACAATTTTTCCCTCATCAGAAATGCCTAAATGCCTTTCCTTGATATTCCCAACCTCCAGGTGTGATGGTGCGGGGATGGGGGGGAGAGAGACAGGGATCTTCTATCTTTCAAGTTCTATCTGAAATGCTGCCTTTTCTATGAACCCTTCCTCCTACTTGCCTGGGGTATTTTAAATTAATAAACCAATGTTTACTTTATTAACTCATTTATGAAAATACAAGTGCTGTGGATGTTAATTAGATGCCATGTAATGCCTATATAGTGTATAATGGTCTAAATTGGGTTAGATACATCTATTTTTCAAACATGGGTTGTTTCTTTATGGTGAAAACTTTCAAAATCCTTTCTTCTGGGCTTGTGAAATGTGTACCATTGTTGTTACTGGTGATCAGTCCTATGCAAAGCACCCCAGGGAATTGATCATTTAATTCCTCAGGACTTCCTCTGTCTTTATCTCCTTGGGCATGTTTCCCCTGCTATGCTGTAAGATCCTTGAGAACTGCAAATATTTTGGTCCCCTTACATTTCATCATTTCTCCACTGCTTTCAAGACTCATGGGAATTTTTGGGACTCTGAGAGTAGTATTTTCACTGGGAATTTTATCTCAATGAAGTAAATTGTAGGGCACCAATATGCCTGAGATTTGAGAGGCTTTGAGTGGGTCCCCGCTGCATACCCCTCAACCAGCTCCTGGCCTCAGCAGTTAACTAATTCTCCAAATCCCAGTCCCTTCATTGGTAAACTGGGAATAATAGAACTTCACTAACAATAAGATTGTTGTGACAAGCTAATGAGGCAAATATAAAGAATCCGGTACAGTGCCCCAGCATAGAAGACTTAATGAGTAGTAGATATTTTTATGGTTATTACAGTATTCTTAACATTAAACCTCTGTATAGAAACCAAAATATTCTTACCATGTGTTAATCTACTTAAGTAAATTGGTCTGGAGAGGAAATTTCACTGGTCCTGCCAATTCTGTCTTCTAACACTGCTCTGCAAGGAGTAATCATTTTGTAGGCATGCTACTGAATAGAAATAGAATGTGAGGCGCATGTGTAGCTTAAACGTTCTACTAATTATTTTAACTAGCAAAGGAAACAGGTGAGATTAATTTCAACATGCATTTAAAAAAAATTAACAGGGGCTGGAAAGATGACTCAGAGGTTAAGAGCACTGACTGTTATTCCCCCAGGTCCTGTGTTCACTTCCGAGCAACCACATGGTGGCTCACAACTATCTATAATGACATCTGATACCCTCTTCTGTCTACTGTATACATAGCAAATAAATAAATTAAAAAAATATCCTGTTTTCCAATGAGCGTTGGGTCTAAGATCATTCTATTCCTGCCATGGTATTAATGAACTTTTCCTTTTCACTTTAGCAGGTTTGGCTCTCCATAACTTTTTCATACCTTTATCCAATTTTCTCCGGGCGATAGGCACCTTGCCAGGGTGAATGCCCACATGGACAGTTGTGCCACTAACCTTTTCCCACTATTCTCATTAAATGTAAAGGTCATTTCTCTTCCTGTAAACCCTGCCTTCATTGCTAGTATGCTGACCTTTACTTCACACAACCAGAACTTCATTCCTTTGGATGGCTGTAGATCAGACATTGTACTTCCATCATGAGTCTTTGGAAAGAGACCAAGACACAACCTTCTTCCGACTATGAATGATGTGCTGAAATGCCTCTCAGAGCTCTTGCTTCAGCCAGGAGTTACCAGGGGATTGACATTTCTCTTATGTAGCCAGCCCAGAGCACCCTTTCTCCACTTTGACAGCTTGCTGCTACAGGAATAGATATAAAAAAGAAGGGTGACGTGTTTTGTTTAATCCAGGACAATAAAATAGTATTATTATACAATCAAATCAATATAAAGTGTTGTTAATGAGATATTATGCACTTGGGAGAAGACTATGTTTTGAAACCCAATGTGTGCTTTACCCCTAAAGGAAGTGTCTCAGTTCCAAGTGACTGACAGCTGTCATACTGAGCACCACATGTAAAGCTCCTGCCTCATTAAGAAATCCTGTGGCACCAGATATCTATGCAAAGCAACTGATATCATAGGAAGATATGGTTTTCTGAGGATGACTAGCCCCAGGCCGCCAAACTTAGATTCTGTTCTTGCTGTTGTCATCCACTTGGTTAACTTTGGGCAAACTAATTTTTTTGTTACATTTCTCACCTTCATCCTGGGATTTAATGGGATCAGGATCAGAAGACCATAAAGTATATGATCAACCTCTCAACCCATTTTTCCTATTGTATGACTGACTGGTCACCTGCATTAATTTTACTTCAGCAGCTTATGATCTTTCCTTGATGGGGAGGCAGCTGGATGGGGTTCTCCTTTGCATCTTCAGTAGTGAACTGTCACAGCATGAAGGTAACAGCCAACTCAGAACATCTCTTCCCTAATCTTTCAATGTAACTCCTATCTAGACTTGATGGTAGATGAGACTTTTGCTTAGAAGCACAACATAAATCTTAAATGAATGTTTCAACAAAGAAACTAACTTTATTCCAACACTTCCCCTCATTTTACTATAACAGCATCTAATGACCAAAAATAATTTCAGCCACTGATCAAGGCCCAGACAGTTTCGACCATCCCCCTGCTTTCTCAGCTCAAAGCTGCATTTTCTGTTGCTTAAAAAATTTGCATATTTTCTCAGTGCCTGTTTCTGATTCACAATAAACAATGCTCCGACCTCCTGCCAAAAAAATGTCCAAATGTGAAATAGTTGCTATAATAGTCGTTTTTGTGATGGCAACTTTGAGCTGTGTGCTTTTAAATTATAATTACTTTTTTTTTCCTTACAAAAGATGTGTATCTGTCTTGATTGCTGTAATTATAATTCTATACCCGCAAACAGTTATAAAAGACTCATGTCATCGCTCTGCCTCATGAAACCCTTTTCTTTCAACAAGCTTTCTCTGGTGACTGTACTATGTTTGTGTTCAATTTGCAGCCGAGGAACCTAATGAGAAGCTATTAATCATTGAGCATATATAAAAAATGTGTGTCCTTAACTAAACAGACCAAAGAGGAGATGGCAAGCCCAATATTAGCATGATGCGATTTAAGGATTGTAAAAGAGACTTGAGACAAAGAACCTAGTCCAGTTGAACTTTATGGATGACACTCAAATTTGGAAGAGGAGCTTGCAGTTTTGTGATTTAAAACATAGTGGGACCAGGAGCCAAGGGACCTGAATCTTGACTTGACACAAGAATTATGGCAAATGTTGACTTGACTTCCTCGTTATCGGTTTCCAAACTGTGATGTGCGGAATCAACACATCACAGACTCGGGAGGTACTCACGGCAAAGAGGAGGCCGGAAGTGAACACATGACTGTTAGAGCAGCCTGCCTGCGTGGATTTTATACGGCAGCGATAGGAAAGAACACGTAGCCTTTTTTCCTTCTTATGGTTTGATGTTTAGGGCTATGCTTTCCCCGGGGTGTTAGAATTGTGGGTGGGTTGAGGGGAGAACGAAGGCACTGAGTGTTAAAGACTTCAGAAATGTATGCCCCAGGGTCCAGAAAGCACAGGACAGCAACTCTCCTGGATTTGGGGAAATGGTTGGGTGGAGGGACTTAGAGTTGACTTCCCAGGAGAAAACACAAATGAAGGACTTTTTTTACTTTCTTTTCTACCTGTCTTTAATAAAAGCTACAGAAGACTTCTTTTGAAAGGAGATGAGAAAAGATAAAAAACTAAAACTCCAAAAATTATTTAAGCAGAACCTCTCTTTCACTATAATCCTGAGGAAATTGCTTAATCTCTACAAATCCCCATTTCAACATCTGGACCTGTGGGATTAGGATCTCAAAAGTATTATCATGAAGATCAAATTAGAGGGTGTCTTAGTTAGGGTTTTATTGCTGTGAAGAGACACCATGGCACCGCATCTCTTGCAAAAGAAACTATTTAAATGGGGCTGGCTAACAGGTTCAGAAGTTTAGCCCATTATCATCATGGTGGGGAATGTGGATGCATCCAGGGAGACATGGTGCTAAAGACGTAGCTCAGAGTCTATATCTCAATCAGCAGGCAGCAGGGAAGAGAGAGAGATTAGGCCTGGCTTGAGCATCTGAGACCTCAAAGCTCCCCTCCCCCACCCAGTACGTTCTCCAACAAAACCGCACTTATAAGTGCCACTTTCTATGAGCCTATGGAGGCCATTTTCGTACACACACAGATGGTGTGTATAAAAATACTAAAAGGGAAGGGAGGCAGGAGTATTGTGATACATTGTATAGGCTCTAAAGAAATAAAGTTTGTGGATATGCCAGACTGAACTGACCCACCTTCGAACTCCTTCCTCACCCTCCTTGGGGAACCGATGGGGGAGGCTAAGGGAGGGGACTGGGACAGACTGAAAGGAGGGAGCGGAGGGGGAGCAGTGGTAGATATGGGAAAAAAAACTTTTTAAATAAAAGAAAAAAAGAAAGTTTGTCTGAAGATCAGAGGACAGAGCCAGTCACAGAGTTATTCACAGAAGTCAGGGAGTGATGACTCACACATTCAATGCTACCACTCAGCAGACAGAAGCAGAGATCCTACAGGAGAGTTCAAGGCCAAACAGAGCCAGGCAATGTCTGCACACACCTTTAATCCAAGCACTAGAAAGGAAGTGCTACGGCTGGGCAGAGAAAGAAATATAAGGCAGGAGGAGACAGAGTTTCCCCTTCCATTTCATCCTGAGGTTCACCACCCCTATTCAGTCTCCAGATTCATGGGGACAGGATCCACCCTTTTCTGCTCAAGGAGAAAGTGGCTGAGTGAGAAGTGGCTGTGACTTCTTCCTCTGTCTCTCTGATCTTCCAGCTTCTCCCCAATACCTGGCTTTATGTTTTTATTATAAGACCAATTAGGATTCGTGCAACACAGGAAGGATGGCCCAGCTGTTAAGAGTACTTGCTGCCCTTCCGAGTACCAGAGTTGGATTTCTAGTATCCACATTAGGAGGCACACAACTGTCTGTAACTCCAGTTCCAGAGATCCTGATGCCCCCATGACACACACATACACGCAAAACAAAAATAAAATAAATCAGTTTCCTTTTAAAACTACTAACAAGGCTGGAAAACCCTATGGTTATCATTGTTGGGGCTTGTTGCTGTTGTTTATGTTTTCGCTCTTTCCCAGTAAATCAAAACTTTAGTACTATAAAAGTTTAGCTTCTATTAAACAATTAGGAAAATATACTAAAATATAATATTAATAGCAATAATGAAATCTGTACTACAAAGGAAAGTCCTTTTAGTTGCCATATAAAGAGAATCCTTTGGGTTTTCTTAAAGTCAGGATTATGTCCAACTCTTAATTAATTTTTAATAAAAATGATTGGCATAATGTCTAGCTATTTGGGTATCTGAAGGGCTCATGTTTTTTATTTTCTCCCTTATATAGGGGTTCTCTGTGCCCTTATATAGGGATCATGATTGCTCTGGCCTTTTCTTAAACACCATGAAAGGTCAAACCATTAAACTATGCTAGAGGCTCGTGTGGTAATAAAAAAGAGTGAGGTGGGCAGGCCGTACCCCTAAGAAGTGACCTTGACTCCCCGTCATTGACACCTTCAAAGCCTATGTTGTGAGATTTCTCCCATTTCTCAGTAGAATACAAGTTTTCACATGTATGTGAACTTTTTGTTTACATTTCTCTTTTCAGCTTCCTAACTCAAGCATTGCTTGACTTTACATCCCATCTAAAATTAAAATTACCCATGTGCTTATATTTTATGGTTCTCACTACTTGAAAGTATGGTTCAAGGTCATCTGAGAGAGTGGGGTTGAGACTAGGTCTTATTCTAAGGTCTAAGCCAACTTGGAACTCACTATGTCTGATCTTACTCTGGGCTATTGATCTGCTTCGTCTCCCTTACAGGTGTAGGACATGGCACCTGGCTCAGGTTAGGGTCTTCAGTGTGATGTTTGTACCATCCTTGCCTGTTCTTCAGAAGGAATCCCCATCTTGCCCACAATGCTATACTTGTGCGGACTCCATGACTGCATACCCTGCAGGAGCTCACATAGCTGCTATACCCATCTCGTTCCCAATCTTACTAACAAACTAGCTGGCAAATAGGGCTCTCCATGGAATTCCCATAACACTCTCTGCTCTGCTGCATGTTTATGAATGTGTGGTTATGAAAGAAACCAACATTTGAAGCATAGTGATTGCTCCCTGCTGGTTGAATGAATAAGCATGTTAAACTAATTAACCCGAACAATTAGAATATTTGCATTTTCAGTCTTCATGTGATTTTTAAAATGAAATCCAGTCAGTTTTTTAACATCTGGGGTATGTGTGTATGGATATGACAAAATGAAAAACTATCTACCTCCAGCCATGTTTCTACTACTCTCTTGAGCTGATCTACAGTTATGCACTGGGGGCTGGTCAGGTTCTTCCCATTCCAGTCCTGATTTCCAAACTGTAAGCACAGACACTTCTTAAGAGATCCTGAAGTTCGAGCTGTCTGAAAAAGGAATGAGAAAAATTCCTCCTGAAAGTAAGTGATCCAAGTAGGAGATATTCAACAAAGCTTAAGTTTTCTTAATTAACTTGGGAGGGAGCACAAGAACCACTTTCTCAGAGTTAGATTATGGGCCCCGACATATGTAGGTGTCAAGATCAGCACTTAGGGTCATGAACCCTCAGACTGCAAACCAGGGACCAGTGGTGCTTCATTTACAGATGAATTGCTTAGTTGTTACATTATCCCATTTTTCCCCAGGAGAAAAATTTATCGAAACCACAGGTTGTCATTGCCTGCTCAAAAGAAGTATTTGATCAGTTTTCTCAAAAGGACCAGTATTTGCTCCCGTGTGTTTGTTTGGGGGGTTTTATTTGCTTTCATCTGGAATGCCAGTGCTAATGCTTCCTGGACTCATGTGCAGTATCTAAGTAGCTTTAAATGTAATACATCAGGCACAGGTCGGTCCATGATGTCTTGATCTTTCATTTATTTGATGAAATAAATGGGGGGGGTCATTTTAAAGTTGAACATTCCTGTTTATAAATAAAAATAAAAAAATTAAGTAGTGCCCAGAAGTACTTCGAAATATTTGGCACAAACCCAAACCTTGTAGTTCGTATGAACTCTAAACCAAGATCTTTGCATCTCATTAGCTTTTATTACAACCCACAAAACTTCCAAGGCTGAATTACTTCCTTTCTCCATGAACACCAGACTCCTATGCTGTTGTCACAAATTGAAATAATAAACTTGTTTTAGCCAAGCTTTAGGGATTTGGAAAAGGTGGAAAAAACAAAAGTAAAACAGGTTTTCTTCTGTGCTATCCAGAGTGATTTTTCAGGCCCTTTTCTTGCTGGCCTTGGGAGGTAGGCAGTGTGAGCAGAAACACTATTGATTTGAAACTCCACTTAAAAGTGTCCTATATCTCTCAAGTTTCCATAAAATGAAAGTAATGTAAAGAAAAAAAAGTAATCCAAAATGTATGACACAGGTGAAAATGATAGTCTACATTCTACCTATGCATCCAAGAGAAAAACAAGTAGCTTTGATCTACTACAGAACGTGGTAAATTAGCGATATAATCTCTTAGATTATATCAGCCATTCATAAGAATTGCTTAATGTTCCCTGTTCATCAGGCACAAGACAGGTTCCTGCCCTCAAAGAACTTATCATTTATCTGAGAAGCCCAGACTTGACATGATCTTAAAACAAAACACACAATAAGGAAAGGTCTAATTAAGTGTTGAGCAACGGTATCTGAGGGATCAGAGGAAAGGACCAAAGGCTGAGACTGAGGAGACTATATTTTCATTAAAGTGATGTCAAATTAGGAAGTTGTTATAACTGCTGCTAATTTGTCATATCGGGCACTCATACAATTTGCTATGGCTTTCCAACTGGTGGACGTTCCAAAGCACATACATGAACCATTAAGCTGGCAGGGAACTTCTTTTTTTCTAGCTCCCTGGATTTGCTAATGAGGAACAAAAATACATAATTTGGTGTTGGATGACAGACACAAAAACTAAGCAGACTTCGCATGGAGAATTTAGCAAACGTGTCAACAGAACACTGGCTGTGATCTTGAGTATGTGTTCAGGTTTCTAATGAGACATTTTCTTTCACCTAAACAAGGTTAAAGTTTGGGGGCAGGAATAAGTCACACTCAATGATTCGTTTCCAATTTATAGGTTGTTTATTTGTGCAGTCCATTTTCCTTTCAGGAAAAATAGCCAAGCCAGGCTCATGTCTTTAAGCCTAGCACATGGGAAGCAGAGGCAGGTGAAGCTCTGAGTTCGAGGCCAGCCTGGTCTACTGAGCGAGGTCCACGACAGCCAGGACTACACAGAAAAACCCTGTCTTGAAACACCCCTCCCTCCCCCCCAAAAAAAACAAGCGAACAAAAAACCAAAAAAGAAAACAAAGAGGGGGAGAGAGATACTAGTGATATAGTCTCAAAATCAGGATAACTTCCTAACTCTTAAAAAATGGGGAAAGGAACATTCAGCATCCTTTAAACTGAATAGCAATTTACCTTTGGAAATCGCGAGTGTATTTGCACTCTTGGTCTTAAAACTTTATAGTTTGGCAGCTCCCGTTCCTTTTGTGTTTCTTACCTTTCTGTCTGCAGCCAGAGCTCAATTAGATTTGTTATATTGGAGCTTTAAACTGCTGAAATGGGCATGTCTCACCTTGTGTTTGGAGTAATTTTGTACAAGAGGGCGGCAGTAAGCATTCTCCTCTCGAAATTGTATTCCGGATCCTTCCAAGAAATGTCAGCTATGTCGCTAATGCTAAAGGGGAGCGGGGTGGGTGGGTGGGGGGCTCACAACAGTTGTATGAGCAGGCAAAAGAACACTCTCTGACGTCTCCTGAAGGGGAGGAAACCTGAAATAAAGTGAGGTAATTAAATATGGCCTTGGAGAAGTCTTCCAAAACGTTCTAATCGGGACTTCCATCGTCTAAGTGTGCGTGCGCTTTAGTTTTCGATTTTTCCAGGTCCTGATTTTGCATTTCTAATAAAAGTGAACTGACAAAGCGTGAAAGAGGTCTAAGAAGCAAAACAAAGCGAACGAGCATGCTTCTGGTGTGCCAAGATTAATCAATATTCCGGAGAGCTCGCTCTCTCTCCTCCCCCCCTGCTGTTTTCATTTCCCCACTCCCCCCTTCCCAGCCCAGGCTCCGCCTCTTTTCTTAAGTTGCTTGATAGTAAGTGGCGGTTTCAGAGCACATGCCTGTTGTCAGGGCTAGCCTGCCCCGCCGTTCGCTCGCTCGCTCAGCTCTTACCCCAAACTACCTGCTGGGGAATTCACCTTGACATTGCCTGGGGTGTCTTCCACGCGTCACAGAATCAGAAAAGGTAAGCGCAGCCTCCGATATCCCGCGGGGCTCAATTTCGTGTCCCATTTTTCTGTTTACTGAGCGGCGGAGTAAAGCTAGCCATGTTGGTAGGTAAGGTCCTGTTAGGACTGAGTGCTGCCAGCGTGTGCTAACTAGGCAAGCTCAGTCTGCCCTTGATTTAAAATTCAGTCGGTCAAGGTGGACTGGTGGTAAATGAAGATCCGAGATCTTGAAATGAGATCAAGATTGAGCTGGTGTATTTTAAGGGGAACTGATGGCTTAAGGACATCAGACTGCTAGTTTTAAAAAAAAATAAATCTGGACTCTCCTCTCTCCCCTTCTCCTCCACTCTCTAAGCTTTTAATATAGTGTAAAGTCTTAAACACATTGCAGGTATTACTATCAATGACCTCACCTGCAATTTTATTTAAAAGTCCAAATGTTAAGTCTTTTTTTGTACCCTTGGATTTGCCGAAAGCCTGAGAATGCCTGGGTTGCAGCTGACTCCCCCACAGACGCACACGCTGGCTCTGGCTTTGCCAGATACACACGTCCACAGGCAAAACTGATCATCGCCAAAGACTAGGGATTAAGAATCTTGCACCGCAGCTGGAGGAAGCCCCTGATTTCCAGCAAGGAAAATGGTTTAGTTGTTTGTATTTGAATAACCTAAGAGCACTTTAAAGAAACCAGAAACCACGGGCTGTAAAGTTTGGAATGAAAATTGGATTCTCTCCTCATCTGTTCCAGAAATCCTAAATTTCAAAGTACGGAGACGGCAGTGATGGTCTCCTCAAAAGACTCACGTGACTTGCGGGTTTGCCATGAACATAAATGTTGCTTTATGCTCTTATAATAATATGAAAATGGATTGTGATTTCTAATATTTTATAGATGTGCCTAGGGCAATGTGCTTATTTCATGGAAAAAGTTACCCTGTAAAAACCTAAAATGCATTTCTACTGTCCCCTAGACACTTATGACCATATTTTTATGACCATATTTGCAAGTTAATCTGTTCATGTTTCTTAGTGAAATTAATAAAGTCAAAGATTCACTATGTATGTCAATCCCACATGTCGACATCTCAATTATCTCAATTCTTTTTGACATAATTATGTTTTCAACCACATATAAAACATGAGTTATCAAGAGCAATTTTCTGTGTGTTCAGCTCAGCTGGGCATTTATTGAGTGTGTGAGTTGTGCAAGATGCTTGGCTAGGCTCTGAGGAACAGAGTTGGAATGTGGGTGCTTGATCACATTCAGCTCTGAAGAGCCCCTTTTTCATTAAGGGGAAAGAGCAAACTGGAAATTGAAAAACAAATTTTTGCTCATCTAGTCTAATTTTATGTCCATCTTATACAATCAATAAAATAAACACAACCTAGCCTGATATTGTAGCTCTCCAATCTTTGATCTCTAGTTCAATTTACCCAGTGCCCACTCTGGCATAAGCTAACATTGATTTCTCCACCTAGGAGGCTGTAACTTCTATGTCTTTTTCTTCTTTCTAGTTGTATTCTCTAACACCTAAGAAGAGATTTTTGCTTTCTGGGGTCAATTTCAAGACACTGAAGTACAAGTTCACGGTATTCCTAGAAAGATAAAACATGACAAGAAGCAATGCAGAAGAGCCCAAGATGGGGGGTAGGATGGAGAGATTCCAGCAAGGAGTGCGCAAGCGCACACTTTTGGCCAAGAAAAAGGTGCAGAACATCACAAAGGAGGATGTTAAAAGTTACCTGTTTCGGAATGCTTTTGTGCTGCTTACTGTCACCGCGGTCATTGTGGGTGAGTCATTTGACCAAAACCAAAATTACAAAAGCCTATATCCTGTTTCTGTGGGACTTTTGAATGCTAGGGAGTGTTATCAGATAGACTGATTGTTGGTATTCAAATTGATAGCTCAGGATCTCCTCTGCATTTGAAGAAGTTTCCTGCCTCCCTTCCCCCATAAGTAAAAAGCAGCAATTTGTTGGGAGTCATATATGTTGATCAGAAGGAATTGTTAGTAAGCATTATGCACATCCATTGATTGTATGGATAAGACAAATGCTTTCCCAAGTCATGTGAGGATAAAGGAGTGATAATTGAATCATTAGGCTGGACAGTAGTTAAATATTAGCAAAAACAAATAAGCAGGCTAGACTTGGCTAAACTATAATCCATATACAATGTCACTTTTACCTAAAACTGATTCATATAATTAGTGTACCCAAGATAAATCATGGACCTCTAGTAGTAATTATATCCTACCTAGTGTCGACCTGAAGCTGGGTATCGGTGCTTAAAAATGGAAGTCAAGTCTGCCCTATGTTTGCACACTCTCATTCAGTGACTTGGGAAGGTAAATTGGGAAAATGTTAACACAGCTCTCATTCATTCATTGCCTCATAAGAGCCTGCCATAGCTAGCTACATCATTTTTTAAATATTTTTAGTCTCTTGCTAATTTAGCATGGTTGACGGCAACTTGTGTTCATAAAACTTCAGCTTGTTTGGTTTATAGCTACTTGAAGTTTTAATTTATTACTTATAGACAACAGATCTAATGTTAAAATACAGATTGAAAAAAACTAAGTATCTGGAATTTTTGACCAAACCAGTATAGACATTCTTAGACTGGAAGCACATAAACCAATAGACTGAGTCCTAAAATAAATTTCTACCAATTTACCACCAAATGGCATTCATATAAAATTTTAAATTGCTGCTTTGTAATTAGCCAAAAAAATCTATAAATTTTAAATAATGAATGACTTCATGAAAATTAAGAAACCTGTGTAGCATATAGACATATCTTTGTCAAGAAAGTTGACTTAATGAATGGTAAACAAAGAGAAATATAGCTGGAGAGAAAAGTTTGTCAAAAGCATTAGATCTATCCTGTTTTAGCACCTTTGGCCCTTTTCAGTGATTGCTGACTCGTGAGTTTATGATTCATTATAGAACTATTCCAGGTGTTATGTCCTGAGTGAGCCAGAGAGAGAATGGTTTTCCTCAGTAGGTTTCCAACTTTGAGTCCATTCCCAAAAGAAGAGTTTAAACCTTGAGTCCTGGTCCTGAAAGTCAATACAAACTGCAATATCCTTGCCTCATTTTATGTTCTGAATCACAGTTATCAAGCCAAGAGACAGCAGAATACTCATAGCATTTACATGAGACTAGTCATCTGGAAGGGTCTTATGTGCTCTCTCTGTGAAGGTAATATCATACTACAGACATCCTCATCTTATGGATGAAACTGGTCAAAAAGAGATCAAGTAGCTTGCCCAAAGTCACAATGCTAGAGCAGTAAAGTCAGACACTGTCATTGTAAGTGAAGATTCATCTTGCCCTTGCTTTGCTAACGACTGACTTATATGAGAAATGCTAAGGGAAATGTCACATGGTATGGAGGCCAGTGAGGCAGCACTGCCAGAGGCAGCCATAGAGCATCAGCACTCTACCATTTGATTCAGTGAAACTTGAGAGGGACAAAAAATTATTATTCTGATGCAATTCAGTCTCATCCCTCACATCCATTTAATAAATAGCTACTTGCTTTGCAATACTATGATATTAACACAGCTCTCATATGTATGGAGCTCAGTGTGTTTGGAAAAGAGACAGAATGACCTGTTTAAAAGGTCTTCCAAACAAGTCTTCAATCTGTATGACAAAAATATTTCCATTGAAGAATAGAGGAATGGAAAGAGTAGATCATGCTCATGGAAGTCGGGATAATAGAGAAGGAAGTTGCTAAATACAGAGAAACAGCATTGCTCCTAACAAGAAGAAAATGCCAGGAATTAAAGGTCTGTTTTCTCTAGGGCTCTTACTTCCTAGCCCAGTGGGGCCTTTCCTCGGATTTGTGAGAACAGCAGTCCGACTTGGCGGAGCTGGAATAGATAAGTTGGCTGGATGCCCTCGTGGCTGGCTTGACTAGTGGAAACTGACGGGCTAGAAGCAGTAAGAGGGCAGTGACAAAGGAACACAAAAAGAGCTCATTGGCAGTCAGAGGGACCACCAAGCTTACACCAAAGGTCCTGAATAGCAAACAGACAACTTATAAGCAAACAGATTTAGGGGAAATGGAAGAAGCCTTTGGTTATCTTTTGGTATGTCTTTCTCAGAGGGCCTAACCTAAACAAGGGCTCCATTTGTCATTGGAGTCCCCGTCTATATCAACCCTGAACAAAATAACGGGGAAGAAATATGTCTGAACAGCAATTCTTATGGGGGAAGGAGTCAAGACGGATGCTAGCAAGTGAAAAAGAAGAAGTAATTTTTCTCAAAAATCTGGCTGAGAACCATAGGTTTTAGTTTCCAAACCCTTAGGCATTGTCAGCTCTCACAAAAAAGTGCTTAAAAGTTTATCCAATTCATTTTGTTTTGCCTTTTATAGAAATAAGGTGAATATGCATTTAATGTGGAAATGAAAACTAGACAAAAATATTGTAGTCTAGGGATAGAGACATGTGAATCTGTGACTCCAGAATAAAGCAGAGAATTGTAGTCTTTTCATCATCATGTCCTCTGCAAGTATGAACATGTGCCGTTTGGTACCATTTCTAAGCAGTGGCAAAGTGTGAACGTGTTGTGCTATGACAAAACCTCATATAACCTAGGAAAATTGGCAGTGTCACAGAAGACAGCGGCTCCAAGACCCTTTGGAAGAGTTTCTGAGAAAAACCTTCGGCAGCATGTATTTTCCTAGGCTACTGAGACATTTGTTTGACAAAAAAGCATACTAAGAAGAGGGGATGCTGTGCCCCTTCCTCTAGAAAGCACTTGATCATTCCCATGTGTTGATTATGGTAGAATGAGCTCAGATCTTGCTAAAAGAAAGGGAAAGTTCCTTGTCTTGTTGAAGACACAGAGTATGACCATGTCAAGAGAATATGTTTTCACAACAAAATAACCAGAAATAAGAGGTCATGGAATCAACTGCATAGCATGGGAACCTGAACATAGCAATGCTGGGATCAATACACTTCTTTTGCCTGATGGAGCTTGCAAGGTAGCATCTTCTTTACTTTTGGTCTTCCTGGACACACATACACACACACACACACACACACACACACACACACACACACACACACACACACACACGCTAAGTTAGTATCAGCATAACCTTTACCAGAGTTTGAAAGAATGACTTCTCAGAAAAGAAAATATATTGACTACATTTTTATACATCATTTCCTCTCATTCTCAAACTCCCTTTGGCAATAAATTTAAATAGACAAAAATTTACTGTAATTCAATAACATCTCAAGAAGGTAGCCATTGTGGATGCCTCTTGGGACAGATGAGTGTCTGGAGAGTTAGGTGGAAGGGATATTACTTTCCTCTGATTAAGTTTCTGTATAGTTTTAGCTTTGATCCATATATATGTGTATATATATATATACATATATATGGGTGTGTGTATGCTATCAACTGTTACCTTTTCTCTATTAAAGTAATAAGTTAAATTACTTATTTAAAAGTTCAGTGTTATTTACAAATTTACCAGTTACTGAAGGTTGGGTATTTGGTCCTGTGCTTTGCAGTGGGTTTCCTAGATCTTGGGTAGTTTACTAGGAGAGATAGATGAAAAGCAAGATAAAAAAGGAAAAAACAAAATGCAAAGGTTGTAGTAGAGAAGTTTGTAATCTGAACCTTTAACAAGATAACAGGCACAGTTGGTTACAGTAGATGCCCCATTGTCTGCTGGTACCTCAGAGGTTCCATTGTCCCATAACACCTCCTTTGGGAACCCTAAAGGTATCATATTAATAATAACTGAGTATGAGCTTCTGATAAAGAATGTACCTGGATTCCTATAGTAGAGATATTATTTTATCTGTGTGATCCTAAACAAAGTATTTAATCTCTCCAAGACTTGCTGTCCTCAGCTTTCATCAGCGAGATTTAGCTAACACTATCAGCCACCTCTGCTGCTGGTCACCACAGTCCTCTAGATTAACTTTCCTTAAAAGTCACACCAGCCCAGGGAGGAAAATCACCTTTATGTTACTCTTGTTTTATAGATGAGAGAAATAAAGCACAGACACTCACGCATATTGAGGAGGATTCTAGGCAGACACAGTGACACATGCATGTGGTCACAGCATTCAGGGTGCTGGAGCCAAAGGATCAATTGGACTCAAGAATCAGAGCAATCACACACACATGGGTGTTCTCTCTCTCTCTCTCTCTTTCCCTCCCTCCCTCCCTCCCATTCTAGCTGTAGCTGTGAATACCATTCTGTGCGCCTGTCTCTGCTCATTCTTGTTTGATTGTAGCCCTGCTCTGAAGTCTCCATGTGAGAACTGAGAAGGAGAAACTGGGATCATTAGAAAGGTCGTTCATGAGACTTGATGACTAAATGAAAGAAGGTGGTGGCCTTATTCTTATAAGGCCAAGTGGTTGAACACAAGGGTTAGAAAACAGGGGGAAAAAATCCAGGAATCAGAGTGTGTTCTAATTTTAAGTTATAATTGAGTCTGAGGCAGAATGCATCTGCTAGACAGTGAAAGGGATTCCCTTTGGGAGGGTATTTCCATCACTTTGTGGAGAACAGAATGGCTTTGGACCATCAGTGAGTAATGGATAGTGTGCATTGGCCATCATCCTGCATAAGCTCGGTCCTTCATGGCTGAAAGTAGTCACCTTTCAGAAATGCTACCATGTATCCTGCACCTCGGACACTTGTACTGCTCAAGTTGGCTGGGTTAACCAAATAGATTAAGTCACATGGATACAACATGGTTACTATCAGCTAGAGGGCTGAGGAGACTGCTATTGAGACCACACTGGTCACCTGCTTGAGTCATGGAGTGGGCACAGTCAAATACTCATGCTGATAGCACTCTGTCATCCTGAAGCCCCTGCATAGGCTGAACAACAGGAATCCAAAGAACCATAGAGAGGTTTTAGGCCCCATGATTTCATCAATACTCCTGAAAGATGAGAAGAGAACTTCAGGAAGCTGGGAGAAATGATTGTCCTGGCTAGCCGTCCCCCGGCATTACCAGAAGCACCTGTGCTGCCATCCGTCAGAGGGCTTGGGGCTGAGGACTGGGGGAAAGGAAGCCATGGATCTATAGTCTGTGCTGGAATGAGTCTGCACACACACACCTGCACACACACACACACACACACACACACACACACACACAGAGACAGAGAAGCAGAACTGCACAAAGATTATCAGGGTTGACAGGCAAATACTGGCACCTATGCCAACTGCACATAAAACCTGTCACTGTCTCTCATGTTCTCACAAAGTGTTCCAGAAAGATGCCTGCTTTGTACTGATGGTCCTGTGCAGAATAATAAAGATCAGAGCTCCGACTTCTAGACTCAGACAACCTAGGTCTATAGCCCAGTTTCTGAATCTAAGCCTTCATTTCTTTACCTATATAAAACTTTCTGTCTGGTTCTTTATCTAAGTTCAGCTTTATGCAAGCCATGAAACCTTAAATGATTTCACTGTGTGCTTGACTAAAGTGTATCTATGAGAAATGCAAAGCCCCGTGTTCTGTTTGTCTGTTTCCACTCATATCATGCACTGATTTTGTGGGTCATGGACTAAAAGAGCCAGACCCAGGGCTTTAGGAGAAGGAAGAGCAGGGATGAGAGAAGATACTTAACCTGGTTTAGGCTTAAGAGATGTGGTTCAGATTTCCTTGGCTGGAGAGGAGAGCCCAGAGTAGAAAGAAAATTGGTTGTAAAGGGCTTTGGGAGGAAGAAATGAAAGCCAGAGAGTGATCCAGTCACTGTCTAACCCTCCCACCCTGGCCTCTTGAACAGAACCAAGGAGAATCCCCAAGCAGTCATTATCAGAGCAGACTAGCAGCGAAGGGAGCGCTTACAGGAGGCGACTCTCTCGGGAGATCGGGTCATTGCTGGGAACAGCGTTGTTAATAAATGTGCCATGGTCAAGAGTTTGGGTTTGGCTCATGCCTCTTGGGGCCTCCGGGAGAACTAGCTCTCACACAGTCCCCACTCTTTCTTTTCTCCAGTATTTTTGTGTCTACTCATCATCAGAATTGGGACTGGCAAGGAGAGCAGAGCTGGCAACAGAAATATTACTGCTTCCCAAGAACGTTGGCCAGGTTGTTTTGAAGCAGGAGGCTGAAGACTTGATGTTCTTAGATTATCTCAGGATTTTACTTTGATATGTTGTCCTTGTCAGTAATTCAGATAGAAAATGGAGCAGGCAATTAATTTCTAATTTTCCTTTTGAGTGGGTGATCAAATTGTTCAGAACAATTACCTACAATAATAATACCTTCCATTTTCAGCAGGTTACAGTTTATGAAGTGCATGTTCCCTGTAGCACTGTAAGCCACAGCCAGCCCGTCTACAGTCTGTTAACTTTCGGTAAATCTCTAGAATGCAGCTGGAAAGCCCTGAGAACCTCAAGGTCATGGTTACAGTCCCTATTCTCCACACACTTATATGATGATTAAATACTCTTGGCTTCATTTCTCCTCAATGCTTAAGTTTGAACTAATGTCTACTGCCAACATTTACGCTACAGTATTTGAAGCACACTCTACCTTTCTCTAAGATATTAGGCTGTATGGAACAGTGTTTATTTTCATGCCAACACTGATCAGAGCAGAACCCTTTTCCTGGGCCTGATGAGCTCCTACTCCATTGAGCCAATTTCTCTAGTGAAATAAGCCTTATCTCCTTGTGACTCCCAGAAGGCCATTGTGTGTCTGACCATATGTCTGATGATAGATGTTCTCTATCCAAGGTTTAAGGACATAACATACTGCAAAAGACACTTGTACTCATCCATCAAGGATCAGCGATGGAACATAGGGAGTCTTTGGGGACTCACATAAACAAGATTGTAAAGAGTCCACGTTGTGTAAGGGAGGCAAGCGCCATCTTTTCCAAGTTGTACATTCCAGGTGTGAGAGTACACTGTATTTATAAAGCACTGGGATGCTATCATTCATCAGGTATTTGGCCTGGCAGCTGCGACGCTGTATTATTGCCAGGAGATGAGGAAACATTCAAAGCATTTCAGGGCACCAAGTTTAGCCATTATACTCATTAAGTATAAGAATTATGAGTTTTATGTCAAGGTTAAGGGCTATCAAAATTGCCCAGAACTTGTTTTCTAGGCGAAGAGTAGTCACATGTCTATGACCAATCAAAAGGTGTGCTCTTCAAACTTAATTGCTCAGGTCAAAGAAGTATATGGAGTCACTCACAGATTTATAGAGCAAAGATGCCTTCCTCTCATGTATGTAAACCACTTGAGACTAGAAAGCCACAAAGCGTAAAAATTTAATTTTTAGTTCTTGCAGTTCTGAAAAAGCTAAATATCCTAAAGAACTATTCACAAACTAAAGACTAAAAGAGAAATACTCAAGAAATTTTGAAATAAAAAAAGAAGAGAGAGAGAGAAGAATAAAAGCACTAAATAGAAGGTTTAAAAGAGAAAGATACACCAGAGATAGATTGAGGCCCAGAGGGGAAGATGCTCCCTCTTTTTTTGTGAACCATATCAAAGATCCCAAAGTAAGATTAGAATCAGCAAATTGGGAAGTACATCAAGTTTTGAATTTCAAGGCTAGGTTCTTGTCTCCAGAGAATCCACTCCATTCTTCCTCTCCCCAAGAGGCTTCTTATGTTCCTTCTTTGGCCTCCAGGCCACCAACTGAGGACAGGACTTTGTGAGTGAGAGAACCTGTAAGAGGAGGAGCAATTATCCGTAATGAGGGCAGAGATGGACACTTCTCTCCTTTCTCACCCAAAAAGGGGGGGCCCGGTGCTCACACTGCATCCCTGAAGCTCATCATCACAGCAAGATGGACATATTCCAGGAATCCTGTGTTTGAGAAGCTTGCTGGGGTTTCCAGCTTATTGATGAATGTGGAAGGAAAAAGCATCAAGACTTGGAGTCTTATTTTTTTAAGATTTATTTATTTTTATTTTATGTACAGTGATGTTTTGCCCTAAAGCTAGAGTTACAGACAGTTGTGAGATGCCATGTGGGTGCTGGGAATTGAACCTGGGTCCTCTGGAAGAGCACTCAGTACTCTTTAACCATCTGTCCAGCCCCGGGAGTCTTATTTAGAGATGACCTGTGACCAGCGTTGCCTTTGTTCTTCTTGATGAATGTGCAAATAGAGACGTCAAGGTGGAATTTATGAATCTTTTAAGAGAGGCCTATTATCAAAGTTGCTGGAGTTTTTTGTTGTTTTGTTTGTTTGTTTTTTACTGTTGTTGATTCATCTATACTTTCTTAGACTTTCATTTTAAGTTAAAGAAAAATGAGACAATGCTTCCAGAAAGCTCCTATTACTTTAATCAGTATAACTTGTCCACCAATACAGTGCTTTTTACAAGTCAATGAGTGGTGGTGGAGCATCCCCCCCTTTGCTGGGTGAGATACTGTAATTTAAGTTGGTGTGTATGGTGCCTCTATTTGAAGGGCAAAGTCAATGAAGCGGCACATAATCCAACAACTACTAAGTTCAGAGTCGTTCTTGGATCTAGTTCCTGATCTCCAGAAAAAGAGAGCTTTTGGTCAGAGTGGTCCCCTAACCATGCACCAACTGAAGTCTTTCTCTACTGTTCAAATTAAAGTCTTCACTGAAGCAAATTAAAGTAGAACTCAGCCAAAACCAGCTCAGAAGAAAACAGTAACTTTTTAGAAGAAATAAAGAGGCAATGTAGAAACAAATTCAGGGTTTTAAAAATTGAGAGTCTTCATGGTTTAGCTATTTGTCATAGGTCTTTAGAGAAATTTAGTGAACATAGAAATATATAAAGAATATACTCATTCTTTTTATAACTCTGGAGTGGTGTTTTTTTCCCCTCTTGTACACAATAATAGCACAGTGTAAAAACCTTCGCTTTCTGCCTTTCTACTTTTCCCAGTATCTTTCTTGAATGCTATTTATTCCTTACTGACACATAGAAGTTCCTCATCAGCTCTGAGCTACAGTGTTTGTGGGTACCATAATTTCTTTAAGCATACCTAGTTGGTGGACATTTGGATCATTTTATTTAACCTCCAGATATGATTGTAGAAACAGTGGATAATATTGTATTGGGTAAATATTGTACTTTTTCATGCTAGTGAAATAGATCCGTAAATTATATCCTTGGAACTTGAACTTGCTGAATCTGAAGAAGTTTTGATAAGTCTGTATATTTTTTGTCTCATAAAGGCTGTAGCAGTCTGCTTCTCTGAACAGTAGGTTTGTTTCTGTCTCATTCCTTGTTCCTTGCTGCTATCATTGCAAGCTTTAAGAAGTGAGCTTTAGGATATGGACCTGCTGGCCAGACAAATAGAAACCTACATAAAGAAAATACAATTTGAAGGCCTAGAATTAAGCAAATTCAGATATTCTGTCTCTTTCAAAATTTAGATTTGCCTTAGATGAAATGCCCAAAGCTTTTATTTGTGTGAGTCTTTCAACTTGTAAAGCACTTTCTTATCCCATACCATCGACAACCCTTCCATCAAACCAAAAGGGATGAAGCAAACTTTCAGTTTTTAATCTTTCCACCTCAAACCTCTCCTTTAGTTCAGCAGAAGTGTAGGTGGTGATGTGCTGAACAGCAAGGGCTTTAGAAGAAATCTAAATCGGACTCTAAAAAACCAAGAGCCATTGCTCCCCTGGCCAGCCCTGTCTCTTTGATGGGGCATCCAGTCCATGAACAAACTCTCAGAATCCTTGTGTTAGTAGCCTGAGAATCTAGCATTAGAGAGTCTCACTGGATGTCAGAGAAGAAGGTAAAATCCAGAAACAGGAGTAAGCTATATTTGTGTGACACAGACATGTAGTGAGTGAGTGTGGAGGCTCTGAAGGAACAGACATGGGTAGAAATGGTTCGCTGACTGTGCAAGACAAGGACATGGGTGCAAGAGGTACAGTAGGGAACTGGCAGCTTTGGCCTGTAAGCCACGTTGAGTTTTTCTCACTCATAATCATACTATTTTCCCGGAAGGACGTCAACACACTGATGACATTTGCTGTGCTTTTCAGAGTAAAAATTAGTTTTTGTTTCTTTAAACAATATATTGGACATTGTAAATGACCCTTTTGATTATTTGTAAATTGAATTTTCATTTCAGACTGAAGTTTTTTTTGGGGGGTGGGGGGTGATGCAGGAACTTGAACCCAGAGTAGGTATGTGCATCGATCCACAGCCACATTCCTAACCTCACATAGTGTTGTTAGTGTGAGGAAGAGAGCTCCTGGCTTTTCTCAGAACTGAAAGGTTTTGCGAACGCTCTCAGCCCCTCATCCAGACTTGTGTCTACACCCTGGTCATCCATCTGTCACCCTGAGCTGGTGGAGGAAGACCAGAGGAGGTATTTCCACCTCAACAACAGGAAATACCAAAGGGCAAAAGAGTGACCCAGGCCAGGTCCTGAGTCTCTGAAGGA
Organism: Sigmodon hispidus; assembly: GCA_004025045.1. Taxonomy (NCBI): domain Eukaryota; kingdom Metazoa; phylum Chordata; class Mammalia; order Rodentia; family Cricetidae; genus Sigmodon; species Sigmodon hispidus. The sequence continues at coordinate 87,917 of PVIH01005029.1, read as the reverse complement.
TGTCGGGGACAGCTGAGAGGTTGCGCCTCCAATACAGAGAAGCTTCTTAGCAGAAAATGCTTGGGAGTTTGAATTCAAACAAAAGACCAGGATCAAGCAAGCCTTGCAGAGTTCTTGGCCAGGTAAATTCGCCTTGACCCATTTTTAAAAAGAAGCTAATGTAACCGCATGTCCACCAGATCCACCACATTATTTGGTCTGAGCTTGGCCTCTGACTTCTCCAAATTGAGAGACAAACCCTGAAATAGAAACATTTATTTGACCATTCAAATAATTATTTATTTTATTCTTATCATAAAAATTGTAAGAGGGGAGTAGATGGATGGCTCAGCGGCACCTTGGAGCCCACTCCTTCCACAGGAGCACCTGACTCAGTCTTGATGTTGGGATGAGGAAAGCGGATCTGCCTGGGGTGGATGCTGAACTTTGGGACCTTGGGACCTCCTGCCCTTGCTAGGGAGGAGATGAGGAGATGTGGAGAAGAGAGAGTGACAGGGAAGTGCAGGAGGGGGAAGGGAGTTTGAACAAGGGGATACATGGATAAAAAATGGGACTTTATTCATAATTTTAAAAAAAGAAAAAGCATAAGAACACTTGGAAATAAATCCACAGAGTGCAAGGTGACTACACAGAAATCTGTAGGCAGCACAGACCTATTAACAAGTTCTAAATAACCAGAGAAGGGTATATACCCTGTCATCATGTTTATGAACTGCAAGGTTCAAGATGGTAAAATGAATTTTTCAATTGCAACTTATAGCTTTAATGCAATATCAATAAAAGTCCTTAGGTTCCTGGAAAAAAAAAAAAAAAAAGAACACTCACTGCTCTTCAAGAGGACCTGGGTTCAGTTCCCAGCACCCTCAAGACAGTTCATAACCATATATACCTGTAGTTCTAGAAGATCTGAGGCTTTCTTCCACCTTGCATGGGTACCAGACATTCAGGCAAACTATCTGTACATATAAAATATAGTAGTGAAATTGATGACTTCTTTTTTTTTTGCATGAATGTACTATGAAAGAGCATAGAGTTCATTAGAAGAAATAAGCTGAGTTCAAGTGAAATATCTAAGATTTATGTTTGGACTTGCATGGTTTTTTTTTTTGTTTTTGTTTTTTTTTTTTTTTTTTTTTTTTTTTTTTTTTTTTTTTTTTTTTTTTTTTTTTTTTTTTTTTTTTTTTTTTTTTTTTTAACTCAGAACATTTAGCTGAGAACCTTAAAGCTCAAAAGGATCTTATATACCACCTGCTCCAATCTACCTACCCCTTCTCCATTTTTCAAGTTTAAAAAAAAAGTCTGGAGATATTATGATTTGAAGACTTCCAGGGAAACAATTTGGAAGCTTATTTTTCAGCCTTGCTTATGACAATCCAAATGGCTTATTCTTCCACAACCTGTCTCATCATCAGAGAAATTAATAAACCCTGTAGATTGTGTGGGAGAAGATTATCCTTAAAGGAACTATGGCTATTAACTATCTGGGAACAGTGTATTAGGAGATAGAGAATCCCAGCAAGTGTCAGCAGCAGGAGAATGGAGCCACATTTCTACACTGTTACCAGTAGGAATGAACTTGTAGAGTTCATCTCATTTTGGAGTACCTCAACTCAGGTTAAACCCAAGATTCAGGGCTTCAGTGGTGTAATCTTTTTGTTCATCATGAAGATGTGTCTTCTACAAGGTACCTTCTGATTGACTTAATAAAAGAACTGACTGGCCAATAGCTGGACAGGATAAGGTTAGACAGGAAAACCAGACTAAGGACACTGGGGAAAGGGGGAGTTGCCAGTGAGACACGAAGAGGAAACAAAAGAAGCAAGGTGAAGGAAAGGTAATGTTGTGTGGCAGAATGTAAATTAATATAAATGAGTTAATTTAAAATGTAAGAAGTAGCTTGTAACAAGCCTGAGCTATCAACCAAGCATTTATAGTTAATAATTGAGTTTCTGTGTCTGTTACTTGAGAACCGGTGAGTGGGGAAAAAAAGTCTGCCTACAAGTCAGCCCGAAGCAGAGCTGGAGTTCATTTAAAATAGAAAGTTGTCAGAAAAGTAAACAGCATGTGATGGCATGGGGTAAAGTTCTCAAAGAAGAGCTGCTGCTTCTTAAGGGTATTTTAACATAGATTTGCAAACACAAAGTATAAATATGAACATCTTAGGGAAAGTTACCATTACACGTGTTGATTCCAAAGACAGGAGGAGAAAGACCACCAACCCAGGTTAGCATGGCCAGATTAATTAAAGTAAGCAATTAATTGAAGCAAGTTTAAAATTCATCCACATGAACTACTTCACTCTGAGATTCAAGAGGTCAACATTGGATGTGAGGAAGACAAGGCTTTTATAGCTCAGGGGTAAGAGGTTTCCAAGTGAGAGATTTGGTAGCCAAAACAGATATAGTTACAAGAACAGAATATAGGCATAAAAATTTAGCCCCCATGAAACAAAGATATGGCCGCAAGATGGGCAAAACAAGGTAGTCATAAGTTGTATATAAACTTTTGAGACAAAGATAGAGTGGCAAGATTTTTTAATAACAATGTTTTAAAATAAAAACATGATTGTTGTTCCTAGAACAAACAGTACAGAACAATTTGTAGTTAAGATTATAGATGGGTCATAGCCCAATGCTTAAGAAACAAGTTTAATCATAAAGAGGAATGAACTTAGTTTGTCTTTACTAGTAGAGTGCTTTTAAGCCTGAAATGGAGACAGGCTGGTTTATGAAATGTTTTAGAATTAAACAGTTTAGATAGCTTTCAAGTTATATCTCGAGATTGCTAAGAACCTCTTTCTTCTCTCTGTTTGATGAGTGGGATTATAGGGTGGCTCCAGAGGTGTCTTAATGGGATTATGATTTATAGGGTAAAGCCAGGAGCCAGAAGGGCTTCAGGATATGTCTTTGTAAATGGAATTTCTAGTGAGGTATTTAGAAGATTGTAGGTTTATAACCTAGGAAAGGAGGAGAGACCTTAAGTAAATGCTAATTGTGCTGGAATTCTTGATTCTTAGCTTGATTCTTAGGCTTCAGCCAAACTCCAGGGTAAGGGAATCTTCTCCCTTCCCACATCCCTGTAATTTTCCCTCTTTTGAAACTTCTTCATGAAGAGCATTCAGTGGAATCCATCTAAAGGGATGGGAGAGTAATGGGGGGACAAAGGCAGAAGCAGAATCGAGGGAGGGTGGAGTAGGAGGAAGCTTCCTGATTCTGCAGAGCCATCAATCAACAGGATCTGATACCACCAGAGGGAGGTATCAGTGACACCCTGCTTTAAATGTTAAAGGAGTCAGTCCCTTTGGACATCAAGTTAGCAGGGAGGCTAAGTAAAAACAGGAAAATCAGTTGGAAGGCTACTTACTACAGCAATCCAAGCAATGAGGAGTGTTTGTAGCTGAAACTTTCATTTAGATGGATGGATGGATGGATGGATGGATGGATGGATGGATGAGTGAATGGATGGATGAATGGGTGGGTGGGTGGATGGATGGATGGGTGGGTGGATGGATGGATGGGTGGACGGATGGATGGGTGGGTGGACGGATGGGTGGGTGGGTGGACGGATGGATGGGTGGGTGGACGGATGGATGGATGAGTGAATGGGTGGGTGGGTGGATGGATGGATGGATGGATGGGTGGGTGGACGGATGAACAGGTGCACGGATGGACAGATGGACGGATGGATGGATGGATGGGTGGATGAGTGAATGGGTGGGTGGGTAGGTGGGTGGATGAATGGGTATAGACATATTGCCCAAAGTCGTGGAAGAAGGTAAAGGCAGAGCTGAGCGTAGCATCCCAGCATCATTGTCTCACCATAAGTAGAGCATCACCACCTGTAAAGCATTCTTAGTGAATGCTCCTACACATGAGAAGTAGCGCAGCAAGGAGGCCCATAGACTTCGGCAGGTTTGAGAGACCCTGACTTGGATGTGTAACTGCCTGAGACTTGAGACTTGTTTCTAAGCAACAGAACACAGCAAAGTAGAGTTCCTTTGTGCCTTTAGGCTTCCTCTCTAGCTCCTCACCTTAGAGCATATTGCTTTCTGAGGAATGACAGGAGAAGCCTTGCGCATTTAGTCTGCCAATCTATCCAATGCAAGAGCTTCTGGATAAAAAAAGATCTTTAGCAAATTGTTTCTTTCAAACACTGACATTTACCAAAAGCAGAATAATTTGATCCACATCTATCTACTGTGTCTTATGTTCTCACTCTTTTTTGTCATTTTCAAGTTTTTGTGATTTTTGACAGTTGACATATTAGCAAGTACTTAATGCTTTTAGCTTGTTATGCAAATTGAGCCTTAACAAACAAGCTCCCTTTGTCTTGATTTAGAAGGTGAGATGCTATCAGCCTTCTCAAGAAAAGGGCTTGTGTGCCCTCTTCAGGGAAACACCAAATGCCTATTGGAATCATTCTGGAACATTTCATAAGTTAGATAGAGCCTATCTTTAGGCAAAAATGTGCCAGTGTTCTTAGGCTCTAACTACACAGAGCTTTCACTACTTTAAACATTTCAGTTAGGACACTCACTAGATTCTAGGCTTCTTTTTAAAATACTTAAGCAAAAATGCTGGAAGATTTTGGACTGAGGGTGAGCGGCATGACGTCCGTGTTTATGTGTCATCAAGCTACAAATTCGGCTAAGTATGTTTTAGCTCTAACAGAGTTATTCTGATTTTTGTGGTCATTTTTTGCAGACTAATCAACAATAAATATCTGGTGCTTTTGCACTGACATTCTGGTGGCCACCATAAGTCTTTGTCTTGGCTCTGGGACTATCAAGCAGTGTCTAAAGTATTCACTGATGGAGATCAGCTTCTCAGACACTCAGCTGCTGGATCAAAAGGGAGCCAGCCTGAGTTCATAAGAGCTCACCTTGCTGCCCCTCACTGATAGGAGGCACAGAGCAATGAGGGCTCTCAGAAGTTTGGGGCACACTAGGTTTCAGAGAAGGGGGTTTTTGTTTGTTTGGTTGGTTTTTGTTTTATTTGTTTGTTTTCATTGCTGGGGTAAAAGGAATGAGAGAACAGAAAACCTTAACTGCTTAAGGGGTGGGGGCAGTTTTCCCATTCAGAGCATTTCCTCTTGATTTGGTGCTGATAAGCAGCCAACCTACCACTGGCTTGGGGCAGAAAACTGAATTAAAATGCCTTTTGTTTACTTACTCAACATTTGAGGTGAAAGCTCCCTTTGGTAAAAGGGCAGAGCTTTTCTCCCACTTGAGTGCTGGAATTTGTTAGCCTAAACAGTCCGTTTACTTCTAAGTATTTTGCTTTGAATGAAGACAATAAGCCGATGAAATACGATGTGATCATTTTGATTCCTTAAGTCAGCAGTGTGGCTTTGAGAAAGGCCTGGGACAATCCAGGCAGTGAGAGGGAGGACCAAGCTATGCAGTGGACAGCCTAGGTCTTGCGACCCCTTCTGCTGCTCACTGAGGTCCTTAGACAGATTGCTTGGCCCTCTCTAATCCTATGGAGGCTGCCCTGTTTACCAGCTGTGTGGTGTGGGGGACTTGACCTATCTTCTCAATGGCTCTTGTTCTTTGAGATGTGTATTATTATACACATCTGGCCTCAAAAGTATTTGTAAAGCAACTTGCTTTTTGAGGCTTCTTTTCCCACCATTTACTCAGAAATGATTTGCTTCGGTTAAGACTGTGAACTCTGAACGATGAGAGAGCCAAAAGGCCTGGAGAGCGCCAGGAGAACTCGGCCCACTGAACAGGGCTCATACGGGCTCACAGAGACTGAAGCAGCCAGCACGGGGTTTCCTTGGGTCTGCACCATGTCCATCCTCTGTGATTCACAGCAGTTTTCAGCTTGGTGTTTTTATGGGGCTCCTGAGGGTGTGGATAAGTGGGTCCCTGGTTTCTGTGCCTGCTCTTCGATTCTTTTCCTTCTTTGAGTTACCTCGTCCAACCTCAATGTGATGGTTTTCGTTTATATTATATTTTAATTGTTACAATTGGTTGTTATTTCTTAGAAGTCTGTCCTTTTCTCCCTTCCCTCCCTCCCCTCCCCCTCCCTTCCTCCCTCCCCTCCCTCCCTCCCTTTCTTCCTTTTTTTTTCTTTTTGGTTTTTTTGTGACAAGGTTTCTCTGTGTAGCCCTGGCTGGCCTTGAACTCACAGAGATCTGCCTGCCTCTGCCTCCCAAGCGCTGGGATTAAGGACACGCTCACCACGACCTACCCCTCTCCAGCGATCTGTTCTTTTCTAATGAGAGACTGAACGGATGTATCTGGAGGTGAAGGGAGGTGAGCAGTAACTGGGAGGTAAATAGAGAGAAGAAACTGTAACTAGAATATATTGTATGAGAAAAGAATCCATGTTCAATACAAGAGGAAAAATTAGAAAAGAAAGAGAAAAAGACAGGAGGGAGGGAAAGAAGGAGGGAAGGAAAAGGCTGTGAACTCTGAAACATTTTATTCATTTAATGTCCCTCTGACCTTTGGTACTTCCCAGTGACTAAAAAGAGTACAATAAAGAGGGAACGAAAATAAAGGCAGGCTATTTTATTTAATAAAATGATTTAGTTAATTAAACTGTTCCTTAAGAGAAAGATTTGATATGGTTGCCGTGGTGGCACATGCCTGTGATCTTGGCACTTGGGAGACTGAGGCAGGAGGATCACAATTTCAGAGCTAGCCTGGGCTACATAGTTAGTTCCAGGCCAGTCTGAGCTACATAGGAGCATTGGTAAAGAAAGTGAGAGGATCGGCGGGCGTTGCACCATGTGCCAACTGCCCCTGTGGCAGCTCTGGACAGTCCAACTGAAGGTTGTGAGCAACATGACACTTAGAGATGCTGAGAACCCAGGGGCTAAGTGTATCCGAAAATTACCCTCAGACCCAGGCTACAAAGATGCATTTGTACTGAGGAGACACTTAGCAGCATATAGTAGAAAACCTGGAGTCTTCCAGGTCAGCCACTTACCAGCTTTTTAAGCATGAGCAAGTTACTGACTTCTTAGCATCAGTTTATTAATGTTTAAAATAACATGATAACATCTGCCTAATAAAGTTATGATGGGGATTAAACACTCCCATTAACACATCATAAGGGCTCAATAAATATCCCCCTTCCCCGGCATTAGCTTCTCTTTCCCAAGAGTACAGATGACTCACTTGGCAAAGAAGGGATGGTAAACACATCAAAATCTAGTCCAGGACAGACTGTTTTGCAGTGTATCTGCTTCTGTCCTACACACCTTCACTCTTCAAATCCTTGGTCCTGAAGCTATGTTTTACAAATGAACATCTCTGTTGTTCCTATCACAAAGAAGAGCTTTGCGATGCAGATTGTAGGGCTCGGGTTGTAGCATACATGAGGCCCTAGTTCAGTCCTCAGCACTAGAAGATGAGGGTTTTTAAAATGAGATTTTTATAAAGCCCTCATATCATGGAGACAATTGTATATCTGTATTTATTGCTGTACTAGTCACAATAGCCAGGAATTGGAACCAGCTTAGATATCCATCAACAACAGATGACTAAAATATAGTACATACACACAATGGGATTGTATTCCTCTGTAAAGAAAAATAAAACCATCTTTCCAGGGAAAATGGAATGGAATGAAATTATGTTAAGTGCAATAAGCCAGATTCAGAAAGACAAATTCCATGTTTTTCTTTTACAGGGGAAACTGAGGGTGTGTGTGTGTGTGTGTGTGTGTGTGTGTGTGTGTGTGTGTGTGTGTTTACAGTGTGGCTCTATAGGTCATGAAACTTGAAGGCATCAGAAGAAGAAAGGAAGAGATAAATCTTAAGGGGGGAAGGAAGAGGAGAGGAAAATGGAATACATGTATAAGAAAGCCAAAGGTAGTGACACCTCTGGGAAATACAGGCCAGAGCAGGGCTAGGGCACAGAGCAGGGCTAGGGCACAGAGCAGGGCTAGGGCACAGAGCAGGGCTAGGGCACAGAGCAGGTAGCAAGGGAAATGAGAATATGTGTGAAAGTGCTAAACTGAACCTTTTGCTTTGTATGCTACAGAGAAACTGAGGCACGCCCTAGAGGAGCAAATGTCTGGGCTGCACTGCCCAGCAGGACCAGTTTGTTGACTATAGGAGACACATGGAATGTCACCACCTCCTGAGACATTGCCTCCCTGATCATCCTTCTTATGAACTGTTCAATATCAATTTGACATTTAGAACAAAGGGACTTGGTCAGTGACACACTGCACATACATGAAATTATGTACCCGAACATCCTAGAAATAAACCCACTGTGAACCACTAATGATGTTGTCCAGGAGAGGCGAGACGTGTTAGAGTTGGGGGAAACACATGAGGTATGAGTAGAAATGGCATGGGCTTAAATCCTAGCTTTGCCTCTAGAGTATATTTGACTTTGGACGAATTTTACATTCATTGTGATCAACTTTCTCTGCATCCTGGGGTTGTTGTGAAGATTAAGTTGTTAACAGGAGAGAAAGTACTGACAGCAATGGCTGACATGTAGTTCAGTGAGAGCTCAGGGAACATCAATGATTTCCTTTTTATTTTTTAATTATTTTTAAATGTTTATTTATTTATTATGTATACAATATACAGAAGAGGGCACCGGATTTCATCATAGATGGTTGTGAGCCACCATGTGGTTGCTGGGAATTGAACTCAGGACCTCTGGAAGAACAGTCAGTGCTCTTAACCTCTGAGCCAAAGAGCTCAGGGAGCAGCAACGATTTCCTTTTCATTTAAGCTGTAGAGCCAAAGCAGGCACTTTTGCTCCTGGTTCGCTGCATTTTCCAAATCTGTTTTTCTCTCTTGCCTATGACTCTTACATTTCAGCAAACCACTAAGTATTTTCCCAAAGACATGAGTCCTGGGTCAATTGGATTTTCTAGTCATATACATCAAGGTGCTTTTTATTACAAGGTCATGGTCTAAGGTTGCTGAGACCCAGGAACTGATTTTGGAGTTTTAGTGGTGGCTGAAGTGAACTTTCTGTTCCATTTCATAAGACAGAGAAGTCATTTCATAAGAAATTAGGAAAGTTTAGTTTCTGTAAGAACATCTTGTATTCCTAGGAAAACCTTGGGTTTACCCCTCCTCTTTCCTACCCCTGACCTCTGGCTTCTGCTTACCTCAATATTAGGTCTTTTATTTTCTCTATAATTTACTCTGTCTCTTTAAAATGTAAAATTGCAATGCAAGGCAAATATTTGAAGGTGTTTACAATATTAGAATGAGTAAATATTCTTGGACAAAGAAATAAGTTGGAGAAAGAGGAGAGGGAGCATTTGATAGCTGTATTAATTTCTGAATGTCATGCATCATCTAACTTACATATACATTTATTATTCTAAAAGAATATATTAAAATTTCAAAACCAGAGGGAAAGCTAAGAGGAAGCTATGGTCTTTTCTTTTTTTCACTGAGTTTTCAACAGAGAATCTTTGGGAAAGGCTTTTTTTTTCTCCTCATTTTGAAGTCTTCTCTTGCCAGCAAATAACAAGTCTGTATGATATAGTTGCCAAGGCAATGTCAAGACCATGTAGCAAGTGAGAGAGAAAATGTGGTGTGCACAGATAGGGAGATGATGAGACAGATTAACAGTGAAAGCACCAGGGCTTTTTGCATTTGAAAAGTGCAATTGTTTGTTATAAGTGGTTATGCCCATGGCTGTACCATCTGTCTTTGCGGGACTTTCTCTGAGGACCGTTTGATACGTCTCCCGATTACACCTTTGTCTTCATTCCTACATCAAGTTGTGTCAAAACGGGTTCCACTGCATTTGGGTTAGACAAAATCATTTTTCATTTGCTCACTTTAGAATCGCTTTTTCTGGAAATGCTGAACGTCTTAAAGGCCTGGACTCAACAAACCCTTCCACTTAATGACGGCTAAGACGAATACTTCACTTGCTCACAACACTGTATAAATATTTGTTAATTAAATAAATCACTGTTGTAGGACTTGATTAACCATCAGCCAAATACTTACTCATTTTTTAGAGACTATTTATTGCCTTAGTTTGAAAAGTCTCAATTTTCCTCTTTTTTTTTTTTTTTTTTTTGACCCTTCAGGTACAATCCTTGGATTTGCCCTCCGACCATATAAAATGAGCTACAGAGAAGTCAAATACTTCTCATTTCCTGGGGAGCTTCTGATGCGGATGTTGCAGATGTTGGTCTTACCCCTTATCATCTCCAGTCTTGTCACAGGTACTTGGTCACATACAATTTTTACAGTGTGATCTTTTTGGTTTTTGGTTTTCTTTTTTTAAGTGTGCTTATTGCAAAAGAATGCTTAGAAAAATCAACGCTTTAGGCTTCTGTTGGATGCATGCTCTGTTCTAGAGTAAAATAAAATAAAATAAAATAAAATAAGTCCCTTCAGAATGATGGAAAGGAGGGCTTTAGTAATGCATGAATGATTATGGCTCATATTTTTTACCAATCACAAGAGGAAATGGATTTAAACAGCCACGTAATCTGGTCTGCCTCTCCATGAACGAGGTACCCTGCTAAACACTACACAACCTACCTTCTCTGACCACAGTGATGTAGTTGACAACATCGTACAACAGGTGTGTTTTCTCACCCTCTTATCCCACCCAGATAACATCTGGTTGGACAGCCTATTAGCTATTGATGCAAGAATGCTTGTTCTCAGAGCCACCAGGACATGAGCGGGAGCCTTCTTGGAAACCTCATCAAGAGGTAATGCCCACAACACATTCACCAACTTCGCTGCCACCAACACTTACCTTTTCCTGGTGTACCTGCATGATTTCATTTCCTTCTCCGGGTTCCCCACCCACCCCCATTACCTTTTATGCTGCTGGGAGAATGGGGAGGGGGGTGGGAGATGTCCCCATTGGCTACCCTGTCCACCAACACTTTGATTTTCAACCAGTGGAAGCTTCGCAGAGTAGGATCTCTATGCTGTGATGGTGAGGGTGCAGCTTTCTCCTGCATAGGTACAGGTTGAAGAGTCATTAGCTATGTGGTTAACAAATATAGATGGGGCAAGAAAAAAATGTTACTGTGCATTCCTTCCTGCCCACTCTTCTCTTTCCCCACAGCACATCTCTGACTTGGAGAAAGAATTTCCATAAACACTGCCCCAGCAGGATGGTGTCTGGGTTTATAGCTAAAGCCCCAGACCACAGGTACTATTGACCCTGGCCTCTTTTTCCACCTGTGGTCACCGTCCTTCTTGGGCTGTGTCTTTTCCCCTCTTCCCACAAGCTTTCAAAGAAAGTTATACTCTTTCAAACTTTCTGGGTAATAAGAGCTTCATAGAGCAATTCAAAGGTCATGGGGCAACATTCTGACTACTACGTGCCTTAGAGGGCTGGTCATTACATGCCCAGAAACTATGTCAGATTATGCCTCAGTGCCCTGCAGATCTGTGCTGGCTACCACTTGTCCAGAGCCTAAAACAAGCAGTTGCATGTACACAACTCAGGATGGAGGATAATCTGCCCATAAACCAGTCTTGTCATGCTTTAGGATACTGGTTTATGAAACTGGACTGGTCAGTTGCCGACTAGGGAATTACAGAAGCTACAATTCTTATCACAGATGTCGTTTAAATGTTGGCCTGGGGCACATTTTCATTTTATAGCCATTTTTCTTGTAAATAAATAAATAAATAAATCTTGGTAGAAATCACTTATGGGTTAAAGCCCATTGCCAACTTTTTATTGGGTGAAACAATTGAGTTCTGCGTCATCCCAGTAGCTAACTTCTAGGCTAAGAACCTGTTACTCCTCTCTGAGGTTTCCTAGATTCCTTTCTACTGTCTCTTCTAGAGCAGAACCCATGTTTCTGCTTTCTCGATTTTTTTTTTTTTTTAAGTACAGAAATTCTTGTACAACACAGTTAGAAGAAGCGTTGCTTCCCCTTACAGTCGGTCTCTCCCCTGAAGTGGAATTCTCTGGTGTTTTAAATACTTAGTAATCAACTTTATTAAAGGAACAATTTGATTGGATAATTTTTCAGAAAAAAAAAACCAAAAAACAAATTACTGTGATCTAATCCCTTTCAGAACTTCAAAAGAAAATTTTGGTCAAACATTGGGGAAATTAGCAACCCTTGTACTGTGGCTATTATAAATAAATAAACACAAGAACAAAACAGCAAGTTGCAAGCATCCAAAGTAAAATGAACTCATAATATAAGTGGTAGGTGAAAGTTGAGAGTGCTGTCACATGGGATCATTTAGAGTTTTATCTCTTATCCAGGACTGGGTCAAGCTTGGTAAAGGGGCCTGGGATACTTTAGCCAAAAATATTTTTGCAGTGTTCTTCTCCAAGGAGTAATCCCTGAGCTACACAGTAATCTAGATGCTTTCCATCAATTAAAACGAATGATTGATTCAATCAGACTTTCCTTTGTGGTTTTTAAATACAAAACATTCTACTAGTGGGAATGCAGAGGAGGAAATGTTTGCAAATTGCACGGACCCCCTAGGAGATCCCCTGGGTTTTGCTGGGAGATGTTCCTGGGGAAATGTGTTGCCCTGGGAAGTAACAAAGTAGGGCTCCACTATTCAAGAATGAAAGAGCGATCTCAAAAGCTCACAATCATCAAGTGGGTGACGTGGACATATGAAGATGCCCTTTCAGGCCTCCTTTTTGTTTTCCTACTTTGATAGTCATGGATACAGAAAAATATTTTCCTCAACAGGAGAAAGAGCAGGGCTAAGTGTGCTGATTAAACGGAGAATGACTGCGCCGCACAGTCATGTGGACCAAAGTGAGGAAGCTACCGCTGGGACCCGAGAAATACACCATTCATCAGCTTCAACCGGGTGTTAGTGTGTGTCCACAAGACAAAATAGGACCATTTTTTTTCCCCAAGGGAATTTAGTTATACAAAGTTTTAAGAGACCCTCTCAAGTTTTCAGTTTTGATACAGTTCACAAAACAGGACAGTGAGGCCAAGCAGAGTACAGCAACCAGTTCAGTCAACCCTCCTAATATCAAAACTTGTGTTTGTGTATCCGTGCTACTCCTTGAGACATGTTCCACTGTTTCGGGACCTCTATTGGGCTTTTACTGATTTTTGCTTTACCTGACTCAGCCAGAGGTAATCCTAAACTAGACAAAGATTACCTCTCTTGGAATGAGCTGCTAAACACCATGTTCTCTGTTGTTAAACAGCGATTGGGAAGGTTCTCCTCTACGTATTCTGAATATAGTCATATTGTGTCATAGCTGTTCATTCTGTATCTGATAAGAGGATCATAGTAAGAAATCAGAGCTCACGCTGCCATAAAAGAAATGTTTCTGTAAGAAAATGCTTCATAGCCTTCATGCCCTTACGTTCAAAAGCCTTGGGGTCTGCGCAAATGGAAATCAAGTTGAATAAAATCATTATTGCATTTAGTTTTGGAAGATCCTAGAGAATATACGATAACAGAGCCACTAAAGTCACATTTTATTTTATTTCTTAAATTTTTATTTGTTTGTTTATTGTGGTACCAGTATACAAAGTTAGAACCATGTATATGCAGAGCAAGTACTCTACCACTATGCCTACCACTAAACTACATTTCCAGACCAACTTAAAGAGATCTGTGACCAATTTTTGTTCTTGAAACGCTAGTGTTTGTGAACTGAGGCTTTATGACTCTATAAGCCACATTCTTGTCCTGAGTTGAAATCCAGTCTTCTCAAACATCCCTGGTGAGTATTAGCATTCCAGAAGCTCCAGGAGAAGCTGGGAGGAAGCCCAATGGCTATATTTGTACTCAAGTACCTTTTTTTTTTTTTTCCTTTTCTTGAACAAGAAGAATATATCTATGCCAGCACATCACACAATAAAAAAAGGATTTGGCACCAATTTCTATTGGTTTGGTTAGGATAAGCAGCCAAACCAGCTATTTCATGCCAGAAATATGAGTTGGTTTGGCTGGCTCAGCCTGACGTAATGCACAGGATAATAATTAAATGCCATGTCTGGTTAAAGTGAGTGGACATAGCCAGCCTTACTTCTAAATCCTTTTCAAAAATTGGTGCTTTTTTGTGTTTTCATTCTAAGTGTGCATTTCCCTATAATCATTCACCACACAAGAAAGCTATACTGTCAACCTCAGTTTTTTTGGAAGGGAAAACATTTGGCAGACAATCTCTTCCGAGTGGGGCATATTGTTAATGAAAGAGGTGTGAGAGATGTGTTAGGTACAATTACGAAGGGCAGTAGTTTGAAGCTTATGTTGAGGCATACCAGAGGCTGGATCATAAAATAGATGGAGTTTATCTTATATCCATTTATTCTACTAGGCCAGGCATTGGAGACACCAGAATACAAAGGCAAAGTCCCTAAGTAGGTATACATCAGACAGGAAGAGAGAGGCTCCCTAAATTCCTCAACTCATATAGTCGCAGTATATGTGAACAAATTACTGTTCTAATTTCACTGGTTCTCTGTAATGCTCAAAAAGAAAGAGGCAGTTTGGTTTATTTTATTTCATTTTTTGGTGATTTCAACATCTTTAGATCATATCCACCCTCACCTTCCTCTTGGTTCCCTTTTTAGAACTTGATTCCAAACCTGATTTTCTACAGTTGTGGCATCTCCCACCTGATGTCAACTACTCTGGAGTTCCAGCACAGATATCATTCATATTCCCTCATTCTTGACGTTGACACAGTTTTTGCACGGCTCTAAATCACTACTATTAATGGAAACTTGTCCTTTGTCTTGTGAAGGAGGTAACAAACTATGGTGCTACAACATTCTGAATGGACACCACTGCCTGACATACACTCCAACGGTCCAAGACCCTCACTGTCATATTTCAAGAAGGAAAAGAGGATAATTAGCAAATGTCTACACAATATTAAGTATATCTTAACCCTGGGGGCTTTCTCTTTCTTTCTCTAACCCAAAGAACAGAAAGGTAATTTAAAAAACAAACAAACAAAACAAAACAAAAATAGCTTTCTCACTTTCTATGTGATTTCATATAAATGAGGAAAGTATTTCTCTTCCTCCAGAACCCTGTATTTAGCCCTGATTGGGAAATACTGGTGTTGTTCACCCATGCCTACAGTTATATTTCCAAATGACTATCCAGCTTCTGCCCAGACATTTCCAGGAACAGGAGATCCTTGGAACTCACTTGTCCTTATAAAACTAAGGGTTCTTTTTGTACCCAAAATAAAACAAACAAAAAGAATTTAAAGGACCAGGAAAACAGAATACCTGCTTGCCTATAATTCTCTCTCCATGTGACGAGCTCTTCTGTGGTCTAATATTACTGAGACATTTTCCTTTCAAATACATAGATCAATAGATTCCTTGGGAGGTGACAACTGAGCCACAAAGCTGAAATTGCCAGTAAAGAATTCTCCTGAGGAAATAATGAAAATGAAAGCTGTAAATATGCCTCGGGGTGTGGCACTTCGGCTTCAGAAAAATGACAGGCACAACAAGAACAAACTAAAATTTTGTCATTTAACACAAGTGATCAAAAACAAAAATGTGAGCCAGTTCTTGGGCTTTTGAAGCATATGTTAAGTGCTTGCAAAAATGAGAGCTGAGGTCAGTTGAGGGAAATTTAATATTTTGAACTATTGGCTGCCAAGCGTCTCATGTGTATCAAGAACTCAAGGCAAGCTGCTCATTTCCATTAGTTAGAATAAAAGGCAGCTCCTAAAGAGTGTCTTTGGGCTTCCCTCTTATTTTCGTAACATGGCGGGACGTATTCTGTAGGTTGGTGTGAGGGTTCAGTCTGGCCCTTGCAATGTGTTCAACTAGTGGTCGCGACTGGCAGTGAGGACAGCCAAAGTTGTCCCCTCATTGCACATAGGAAAAGTCATCAGTAAGAACAGAGAACTTGATGTTGTGGGTTCGTCATTGAGGCAGCTGCTTCCACAAGCCTCCTTTGTCTATGATCCTTCCAGTGACCACTCTCCTATTAAAGTAAATGAAAGAACCCGTAAAATTAATCCAGAAACAGCATGGAACCAAAGAGAATTCCTCCCTCACCACTGGAGGCGATTGGTTTCTGCCCTGCAGCATGAAATTTGATTTCCTTGATCACAGCTGCATAATTCTAAATATTATGGTTGGTTATACAAGGTCTCAGTTTTCCCTGAGAAACTCAGCCCATGTATGGTGCCCTGGATTTCACTGGGAAGTGAACACCACTTCTTTAGGTCACCAGGCTTCAGGCAAAGTCAGCATCTACCTTAACATCGAAACCCAACTCTTGGAGACCTGGAAGGAGTCAGCCATAAAGGTGCTTCATTTGAAGTTTACAAACTGTTCCTATGTCATCTACTGTTCACAAATGTGGGAAAGAAAGCTGAGCAATGAGTAGAGACAAGGTATAGACCAAGTTATTGAAATCTGGCTGTCAGAGAAATGTTATTTTTCCAATATGACAATTTCACTCAATAAGCAGTTAATGAGGCTTCAAATATGCCAGATGTTACCTTATCAGGGCCTAAGGATTCGTAAATGAAGAAGACAAGGTCTCTGTCGTTCAAGAATTATTAACCTGGCTTGTGGAGATTAACTCCAGTTGGGATATAGAGGGTAACAGATAGAATAAGCCTAGTGGGGGAAATGGTAGAAAAGGCACAGTTCTACCCTCTCTCCTTTTCCAATCTAGCACTCAGATTTCCACATGAGCCAATAATTTTGTGCAGGGAAGAGGTCTTGTTTGGTGAGTCATTTACTATCAAATGCAAAGTGAGCCAGTGGAGGGCCCTGTGAGTCCTGAAAAAGGAGGAGTTTGGAATACCATCAAGACACCATGGGGAAATGTAACCTCACAGATAGAAAGTCAGGGAGAGGGCTGCCTGATGAGGTTTCAGTGGCAGAAACTGTGCCTTTCATAGGGGAGATAGGAGATGGAAGCCCTTGAGCTCAAAACGGAAGTAGAAGCAGTGTTGCATCTCCTTGCTGGGAGAGGACTCCCCACCAACCCAGCATCTTGGAAGGTACTATCAGAGTACACCTAGCTGCTGAGCTGCAGCTTGCTTGCGCTGCTTGCTGGCCCTAATTATGCCATGCGGAGAGTAGATAGGACCATGTTCTCATGGCGTCTCTTGGGTACCTAAACCCCTGAAAGGTGTCCCAGTACTCCTTATGGATTTGCTCCCCAAGTCTTTCACCATCCTGACCACCTCCCACACCCAGCCATGTACCCAGGACTGACCCTACCATCCAACTTCCAGGTGACAGGGTAGCAACAGGGATCTGGTCAGAGCTGGATGCTGTGGAAAAATTTTTATGATGGAAGTGAAACAAGTCTTCATTTGAAAACCGAGAAGTCACAGGCTCAAGGTTCAGGGTGTGTGAGTTGAAAATTCTTATCTGTGAATTTGAGTAATTTCAAGTTAGCTTGTGGTTCAGGTCATTTTTGGTTTAGAAAACGTTGAAAATGTAAAAGCCTCCTATTTTCCTCTAAGAAAAAGCAGTTGTTTCTCACCTTAATTATCAAAGTGGTAGTCTCCTCAAGACCTGCAGTCCACATAGGTCTCTGGTTGCCTTGGGGATAGAAGACCTTGTACACTTGATACCATAGCAGTAAGATCAGGATAAATCCTGTCATGGAGGTCTGTGCTTGAGTATTGCCAGTGGCTAAAGAAGGCAGGATGGCCCTAACATGGGACATCATTGTGTCACTCTGGATCTCTAGCAGAAACACCTCTAAAATAAATAAGTATGTACTCATTAAAGTGGGTTATACAGTAAGATCTAAGTGGTCCAAAGGTGGTGATCTCATACTTGAGAAGCCAAGAACCCAACTGTTGGCCAGAACATTGAGGTTGGGTGTTTCAGTCGTCCCAAATCTGGAATATTCCTGGAGTGCCGATGGTCTTCAGTCCATTTAAAAGCATGATGAAACCGATTCTGATTCTAGCAAAGGAACCAAAGGAGACATTAATAGACTGGAGAGATTGGACCATAAGAATGGAGGCCAAGCAAGCAAAAAGCAAATGGTTTTCCTTTCGTGTCCTTTTATCTAGACAGCCACTAAGGTGCCACCTACACTTCTGTAGGTCTTCCTATATCAATTGTGGCAATCAAGAAAATCCCCCACAGATATGTCCACAAGTCAACCTGTTGTACACAGTCCCTCATTAAGGCTCTCTTACCAGATGACTCTAGGTTGTATCAAGCTGTTGATTTGCACTAATCATCCTGTCTTAGGCCCTGAGCTCACAATCTGAGAAGAATTGCTGTCCCATTCAGATTCATCACACCATTTGGATGAAGCTCTCAGGCTCCAAATCACGTTTCTCATAAGAGTTCTTTAATTAACAAAATGGGGCTTGGAAAATGATGTTTTATTAATAGTTCTCAGGGTGGTTCTACTGTGGACTCAGGGTTGAGAGCTACCATGTTACAGTTTCTCTAGAATTGTCCACTGGTGTCCAGTGCTAGGGCCTCCAGAGTTGACATTTAGTTCCGGCCCTAATTAGTTCAGCTGCTCCCTCTTCCAGGAAGCCATCCTGGCTTTCCCCCACTTCTGCTCTAGCAGAGTTCCTTGTTCTTAGAGGCATGAGTTTGTTTCTATTTCATATTTACTGCAACACCATCTGTCTCCTCAGAGAGGCTGTGGGAGAGGGTTGTGTCTTTGCCTCATCTGTTCTTTGCATTGCCTGAAGAGTGAGTTTCTTGGCAAGGCAAACAAGACCTCTGACAGACTTCACGAGCCACTGTGCCAGCGTGGTGGCCCAGAGCTTCCCTGACACAGTTTCCTCTTTCTATGTGGTAGTTCCCTCAGCACTTCATTGTTCCTTCTGTGTGTTTTGTCTCTTTATACTTCTTCCTCAGTCCTGTTAAAGTTCTTTGATTCCTCCAAGATCCAGTTCAGCCTTCAGACTGTGCAGAAAGTTGTTCTTGCACGCTCCAACTGAAGGCGAGGATCTTCTCCCTGGAATAGCTACTGTGGTTACTTGTACATCACCAACACACACCATAGGCTACTCCTCACAACTAAATTAAAGCTTCCCCAGGTCTTGTGTATTTTTGTGGCTCTTTGCTCATCCTGCATGACAGGATACTGTTTTAATGGTTATCTTTAATACCTAAAGTCATAGGTAGAGTGTGATAAAATGACACAAATTAATTTTGATGCACAAAAAGGAAAGAAGGAAATGCTATCTTGTAGAGGTAGCCACTGCGTACAGCACTCACAGTTGGCAGGGGAGCAGTGTGTGCTCGTTGAGGGTAGAATAAATACAGAATCCAGAGCGAACTCTTTCCCGCTCAGTGACCTTCAACAAACTCCTTTGATCTCTTTGTGCCTCCACTTCTCTAACTATAAAACGGGAATGATGGAGACCTGCTTCCCTGACCATTGTGAGGATTCAAGCTAATGGCCGTAAAGCTTGTAGATGCTGTCTGATCAGTGCCTACTGGAATAGGGGAGTGACTGCTCTTTCCTGCTCTTTAAAAAAAAAAAAAAAAAAAAGCGGACAAATAGGTCATTTTGTTAACAATACTTATTCATCAGTATATTTAACTGAAAATGTTTGATCATTCTCCAGTAATAATGCAGGCAGATATGTCTTGTGATTGAATGGCTGAATCTTTTCCAGAATTCTATTCTTTCAGGGAGAAAACTCTTCATTAGCCACTTGTGGTTCAAGCTTGTGATCCCAGTGCTTGGGAATCATAAACAGGAAGATTGTGAGTTCCATAGATATCCTGGCTACCTAGGGAGTTCAGGGTCAGCCTGGGCTGTAAGGAGAGACCGTGTCTCAAAAAAATAAGCAAACAAAAAAATTGCATTAAATGTTATTATGTGCATATCTTTGTGTTCTGGGTGAAATTTTTCTAAAAGTGGGTCTATTAGAATAGTGAGTTTGGTCTAAATCTATTGTTTAAACATGAATTTACTAACAGTGGATAGTTTATAGTTGAGCTGTGGTTCGAACACATCTTATAGGTGTGGTAAGAGTGGTCTGTCTTTATCTCAAAGCTGACTTCCTCAAATTATTTTGCAGAAATTTCCAAAATTGAAGTATAAAGGTTAATATAAAAAAACCTTGGTAGAAGCTTTTCTACACCACACATTGAGTATTTATGAAAAAATGAAAGCATCAGCAGCTTTTATATTATTTATAACTTGACTTCTTTTCACTTGAGACTAAAATTTGAGCCATGTCTTGGGACCTAATGCTTGACTTACCATATTTATTCATATTCAAACCTTTGACTTGGACCCCCCCCAGCCAAACTTTAATGTAGTAATACCTAAGCAAAATAAAAGTCATAACATTGTTGTAAAGACAACTAAAAATGTTAATATATTAAATTCTATAAGAAGTATTTACCATGGGAGTATGTAACTCCTATGAGGTACAGTAACAAAGCTGTATTTTCATTAATGTAATGCTATTAAATCTAAGTATGATTGACAATTTTAAATTTTCCAACATTGTTTAGATGTAATGCTTCGGAGCTGTCAAGTGCCTTTCTGTTAGTATTTTTTTTAAAAAAAATAGGACAGAAGGGGTAAAGAAAACTTCATAGTGAAAAATCCTTTTAAGATTGAGACAATTTTATCTATTACCTTAAATCTATTATTTTTGTTCTGATGTGATTATGGAGGTATCATTATTCTCTTTTTACCAGAAAGCATTTGCATGTAGCTTATAAACCATAGGTATCTGTAGAGATATATGTCTTTCTGTCACTATATAATTTACCATTAAACAAACATCTCAACTTTAGTGAATGAGATCAACTTTGTGGAAAGTTCTATATACATCCAGTGAGAACGCTTTTCTTCTGTAATGGATGTGATGGCATCAAGGTGTGTCATTATTCTATTGGAACACACTTGGTTGCCAAGTGTCACCTATGTGATTTCTCCACTGTTCCTTAAATGATAGAAACTTGCTTCACAGTTGAAAAACAAATTACTTCATTTATATAAATTCTTTAAAATTATTTCTTGGTATTGGTAGACTTAAATTTAGTTTGATTGCACATATTTTTAATAGGTTTGTTGAGAAATGATTCACTTTTCTATGCATAAAGTTTATTTATACATAGAAATGAAAGTCTACATTGTAGTAGCCTTTACAGTATTTACAAAGTTGCATAGTCATAACCACAATCAATTTTAGAACAGTTTCATCACCTCAGAAAGAAACTGTGTTATTTGTGGCATCATCTCCAAATTCCTCCATTCACCTCAGTGCTACACATAATCAAATTCATTCTTCACACATCCACATGTCATACAATTATAATATTCTAGACATATCATGAAAGTAGAGCACCCTGCAGTAATGTTCTTTTGTGATTTTTTTCCTTTACTTTAGCATATTTTTAAGATTCATTTATGTTTTTTCACACATCCATACTTTGTTCCTTTTAATAGCTGATTGATAGTCCATTGATGGACACCAAATTTACTTTTTATCAGTGGACATTAGAATTGTTTTCATTTGTGTTTTGTTTTACTTTGCTCTTAACTTTTATAAAGAAGGCTGCTATTGGTATTTATAAGCATATTTTTTTATTTCTCCTAGACATGCACAAATAGAATTACTGAGCTTTATAGTAATTTTCTTTTGCCTTTAAAAATATCCAGCATATTTTTTTAATGGCTGCACTATTTTATCCACCAATAGTAGGACAATTCTGTATTTGACACTTTCTTGCCAATACATGTTAGGAACTGTCATTTTGTTGACATATATATTTTTGTCAAAGTCAGTACAAAACACTATCTCCTTGTGAATTAATTTAAAATTTTCAGATGATGATATTGGATATCTTTTCATGTGCTATTGTCCATTAACTCTCTTGGAGGAATGGTTCTTCAGAGCTTTCTGTTTGGCTCTGAATTATAATTACTCTTTCCATGTTAAAATTATACTTAAAAATATCTTCCATACACAAAATAGTAATAACAATTGCTATGTGTATAATTTGTCACAAGATGGTCATGATTATTCCTGAGAGGGATCCTTTAGTTAATGCTCTATGTAAGTGCCCATAAATACTCACTACAAAACATAATGCAAAGAAGATATAATAGTTCTAGACTACTAAGTACTTTTGAAATAAAACTTATTCCCTCCTTTAGGAAAGTAACTCTTAAAAAAAAAAAAAGTAACTCTTGGATGGCTTTGTCTAATACAGTAATATGTGATTTAGACTACACTATGTTCTTCTAATGAACAGGAAAACTCTTATTTTATGTGTATTGTGTTTTAGCTAAAACCTACACACTCGTAGCACAGTAATCTTGGTATCTGTACAGTTGACTGAACTCCTTTAAAATATAGATTCTAAATTTGTCAATTGCATATTTTCATGCAATAGAATAGAATACCGTGTGTATTAACTTCTTTGGTTACAGTTAATAAAAATGAAATTAATTAAAAATGATGCACATAACAGCAGTTTAAACGCACTTAACTCTACCAAGCTATGTGCTTTTAAAAGGCTAAGATGGATAATTGTGTTATACAACTTTATACAATTAAAATTTAAAAGCCCCAACCCTGGGCAACTGTGACCAACTAAGAAATGCTGAGAGAAGGATAAACACCCTTCCCCATGGAAAAGCCCCCTAACTGGTTATTCAGCACCAAGTGGTCAACCATGAAATCATACATATAAAAGTAACATTATACAGTCTGAGCAATTTGTGTTTACTTATCTAGATGTGTGTGTGTGTGTGTGTGTGTGTGTGTGTGTAAAACAAAAAAAAAAAGAGGCCATAAATTTGAGAGAAAATAAAGAGGTTATAGAGAAGAATGGAAAAATGATGTAATTGCATTTTAATTTCAAAAATTAAAGGCTGATATAACTTAAATATAAGCTTCACTGTCATATATTCATTGTACATGGTGATAAGTTTCATAAACACATTTTCAAACAAGCATATTGTGTTTTTTTGACCATATCTCCTCACCCTTCCCTTACTACCTCTTAGCTATTTGCATAGATTCCCACAGTCTTCCTTCCACCCCATGTCTTATGTATACATATGTACATATGTATTGGCCTTTTTAAACATCTATTGGAGGGATGTCTGTTCAGATTTCTTATCCACTTTTAGTTATATTGTCTTTCTTTTATTGAATTCTAATCACTTTTATGTTAAAATTGCACTTTAAAAATAAAATACACTAGATTACATAGCAATTACTATGTGTGCAGATGTGTGTATCTATCTATGTGTCTGTGTGTATTATATAGCTATAGACACTCTAGGATTTGCAAATGAGAAAAGAAAACAGTGTTTGCTTTTCTGAGTGTGGCTTGTTTCACTTCACATGATGATCTTCACCCAGTTACATCTTTTTATAACAAACAATATAACTTAATTCTTCATTTCTTTTTTCCCCTTTTCTTTGTTTCTTAATGACAAGGTCTCACTATGTAATACCAGCTAGCCTGGCACTCACTATGTGATTAAGGCTGGCCTCAATACTCACAGATAACAGCCTGCTACTGCCTCCTAAATCCTGGGATTAAAGACATGCACCAGCATACTTGACATTGTGTGTGTGTGTGTGTGTGTGTGTGTGTGTGTGTCTGAACAAACTCTACAAACATTCTAAGTGTTTAATACTAACCTATTAATATAACCTACTATAATTAAATTTTTTTTACTACTTCTGTGTTTTGTTTAGTTTCCAGCTTTTTTTTTTATGTAATCTAGTGTATTTTATTTTTAAAGTGCAATTTTAACATAAAAGTGATTAAAAAAAAAAAGCTTTTAAAGCTCATTACTTGCTACTTTGAGTTAGATGGCTTTTCCCCTGTCTGGTTTTACTTTATGAGTCATTCAAATACTTGAGTTATCCAGAATAAGAAAAGTTGGGGGAAGAGGTCAGCTAGCTATCTCCTAGTTAAGACATTCTCCAGCTGCCCCTGTTATTGACCTAAGGAGGTGGTTGAGGGTCAGAAAAGGTGCAGGAAAAAAACACAAACTTCAGCATAAGTTATTTATGCTGACTGGATTTTACAGGAATTCCCACTAAGGAATGTATATGCTAAGATGAGAATGCTGATACAAATCTCGTTGGTATGAAGTGGATTTTACAAACAGCCTCATCCCCTGGTACAGCTCGACTTACAGAATGACTCTACTACTACAAGTTCTGTTTGGGTCTTTGAAAGTAGATAGGATTAATATTCTTTTTTAAAAAAATATTTATTTGTTTATTATGTATACAGTACACAGAAGAGGGCACCAGATCTCATTATAGATGGTTGTGAGCCACCATGTGGTTGCTGGGAACTGAACTCAGGACCTCTGGAAGAACAGCCAGTGCTCTTAACCTCTGAGCCATCTCTCCAGCCCCAGATTAATATTCTTTATAACTCAGTTTCTGATGAGTTACAACTCAAAGTCTGTTGTTTTCAACGCAGAGATTACACATTTGCTTTCTGTGGGTCTCTGTTTTAAGTATCTGCCAGAAAGGACCGTCCAGTTGTGCTCTTTTAGTAGCTTTGTCTTTTGAAAACATAAATACGACTTAAAACCCAAATCTTTTGCAGTGCATCTTAGGAAAATGACCCCCCCCAAATTATGTGTGTTCACTGTGAGCGCGTGTGTGCATGAATATGTGCACATGTGTGTGCCTACTGCTCGTATGTGCGTGTAGAGGCCATATGTCAACATCAGATAGCTTCTTCTCTTTTTAAAATTTTACTTTTGAGATTATAACATGATTACATCATTTCTCCCTTCCCTCCCTCCAAACCCTCTCTTATACCCCTCCCTGCTCTCTCCCAAGGTCATGGCCTCTTTTTTTCATTAATTTTTTGTTATATACATACATGTATAAAATATATTCCTAAATACATAAATACAACCTGCTCAGCCTGTATAATATTGCCTATATGTTTTCAGGATTGACCATCAGTACTGGGTAACCAATCAGTGTGCTCTTCCCTGCGGGAAGACTATGTTTCCTGCTGTCAGCATTCCATAGCTGTCTGTATTACTTTGTGCAGGATTGAAGTCTTCTGTAGGCTTTCTCCTATCCATTTTAACATGATTTGGTTGTCGTCCTCCATCAGGTCGTGTGGGGAGTCCTGATGGTGAGAATGTACGGTGTAGCTTCTGACATTACCAGAGACACCATCTCATAGCCTGACCATTTGGCTCTGACAATTTGCCACTCCATCTTACAAAATGATCCCCAGCCTCTGGTTTGAGGGTTGCTTTGCAGATGTGTTCATTGGAACTCATTCCACAACTCTGCATTTTGACTGGTTGTAGGTATACCATGTGCATCCCCCAGAGGTGAGTAGAGAGAAGGTGTTCGATTCCCTGAAACTGGAGGTATGGATAGTTGTGATCCATGGTATACGTGTTGGAAACTAAACCCAGATCCTCTGCAAGAACAAGTGCTCTTAACCACTGAAAAAATTCCTTCAGTTCATTCTCTCTCTCTGATGAGTAGGTTTACAGGGTGGCTCTAGAGATGCCTTGATTGAATCATAACCTGGTAAGGTAAAGCCGGGAGCCAGTAGGCTTGCACAAGGGGCTTGGGACATGTCTTTTTGTTGTTTTTCAAGACAGGGTTTCTCGGTATAGCCCTGTCTGTTCTAGAATTTGCTCTGTAGACCAGGTTGGCCTCAAACTCAGAGATCCACTTGTCTGTTCCTCCCAAGTGCTGGGATTAAAGGCATGAGCCACCATACTCAGATGACATGTCTTTACGTGTGTGTGTGTGTGTGTGTGTGTGTGTGTGTGTGTGTGGTGTGTGTGTGTGTGTGTGTGTGTGTGTGTGTGTGTATGTGTAGTTTCTTATAAGATTCCTAGAGAAATGTAGGTTAATAGCTGGAAGGGAGAAAGGCCTTATGCATATGTCACGAACTGTATTAGAATTTTTGATTCTTGGATACTAAGAGCCTTCAACCAACTCTGGAGAAAGGGGTCCTCCCTTCTCATGTCTTATCAATTTTTCTATTCTGCCCCCACTAAGCCCTCACTCTTCAGAATCCACTTTAGTTGGTAACAGGATTCTCTTAAATTTCTAACTGTATGTGTACTCAAGTTCATTATAAAATGGTTTAGTATTTGCTTGAAACCTACATAATTCTCCCCCTTGTAGATTGCTTATAAAACCTGAGAGCGACTTTATATTTAAGCACTGTTGAGGCCTAGAGACTCCTTTAAATGTTTGTACATGTTCAGGACAAATGAAAGTGTTTCCCAAATATTTTCTGTACATGGTTGGTTGATCCACGGGTGTGACATTCATAGATGTAGAAGCCTGATTGTAGTGCATGTGTAGATTACAACTCATTACACTATATTCAATCAAAAAAAAAAAACAAAACAGAAGAATCCCTAGGACAATCAAAATGCAAACTACAAACAATCTTTAAGAAATCAGAAACATGCCAGCCAGTAAGGAGAAATTAAAGATAGTTGAGTCTTTCAAAGTGGATGTCAAGGAGGAGTATTTGTCATCCTTAAATACTCTCCTGGTGCAATTGTTACAAACAAGATGATTAGTCAGACCAAGGGCACACTGGAATGTTAAGAACACTGACTGTATCTTGCATGCTGCCCTTGATGGCAAGGGATGTCTGTTTTCCACTAACAACTGGTTTCCTCTGTTTATTTTGCTTCTGCAGATTATCTTTTGTGTTGAAATCACACAAGGGCATAATAAAATACAAACCCTTTAAAAAAAAGTAAACAAAATATCTCAAACTTCTCAGAAATCTGAATGATAGGCATTGTTTCACACTGTCCGCTTGCTGCGGTTGAACAAAACCACACTCTGGTATGTGTATGGGCTTTGTTCTTCCACCCTGGGCACTGCTTTTGGTGGCTCAGCACCAGCTTCTTCTCCAAGCACTAGCTGCATAGTGGCAGAGAAGTAAACTTTGCTGTCAGCCTGGCCTTGCAACTTGCAGCCACAGCTGGGTACTCTACAAACCTATGCAAAGGTTCCTGAGGATGCCTCACCCTCCTAGCAAAAGAGGGGAAATGCTTCACACTTTCATAATGTGGGTTCTATAGAAAGAAATCCCACATAACCCTAAGTCTTAGTAATTTTTCTATTTCAATAGTGCCTAAAAATAATATTGAAAGGGATATTTCTGAGAAAACGAAACACCTTGATCCTGCCTGGGTAGGGGACAGAGTGTGGTTGGTGTGAGGAAAATAGAGGTGCCAGCAAGAATTTAAAAGCACATTATACTCACCCACAGTAATTGTGTTATTGTAGTACAAAGGAATAGAACTTGTTCCATAACATGTTTCTGGTTGAAATGATCTCCATTCCTCACGTCATTAGTCAAGTGCCCTCTGTCTATCTGTTCTAATAAAATACAGGGGCTAGGAGACACTAGTGAAATATGGTGTCATTTGTTTTTCTTAACTACTCTTTTGGAGATGTGATATCTCTCTCTCTCTCTCTCTTTCTCTCTCTCTCTCTCTTAAATAAGTTAAATTTGATGATATCTCTCTGAAAATATCCTCTGGATCCTGCAAGTTCTCAGCAAACACTGTTGACCAGTTTCCATTACCAGCCACATACCATTCACAATGGAACCTATTAAGATAAGTTGAATGAAATAAATCGCCTATTTTCTATTTACAAAGAACAACATTAGCTGCCATGAATTTCACTGGAACAAAGCATCCTTGATCCTTCCAAATAAATGTTTTCACTTTTGACATCTCATGGAGATATACTCAAATTCAGATAGACTGTTCATTAAGGAGAGTATTTCCTTTGGCATTCAAAATTACTCCAAACATTGCCTCAAAGAAAGAAGGGGGCAGGGGAATAAATGCATCTGGGAAAGTAAACTCTTCCTTGGCAAGAGATTTCTGCATTTCTACCCATTGTGAACTTAGGACAGAGCCTGGCGTGGTGGCCATGCTTGTAATCCCAGTACTTGGGGGAGGAAAGCAAGAGAGCATCAGGAGTTCAAAGGGACATGAAACCATCTAAAAACAACAACAAACAACATAAGAAAAACAGTCGGTAATCCTTCTAGCAACAGTGGGTTTTGTTAGCTCTAGAAAAAGGGAGGTTTATATTCAAGTGAAGGATGTTTCTTTAATAAGAATCCAGACTTCAGAGATCTGTCTTATTTTATAACTAGAATCAGTTTTTGTGAAAGGGCAGCAGTTGTCACAATTATTATCATCTATAGCAGTTTCTTTTATCTCAGTTTATCACAGTAACTTCATGGCTTTTTTGTTTCTAGTTTTTCTTTCATCCCAACCTTGATTTGGAAAGGGCTATGGAGTCCTGTTGTTTGAATCATCAATACTCTCCTATAGCACAGAGTTAGAATGCCATGTATGACCACTTAAATGTCTCATTTGGTGAAGGCACCCACTGGCGTTAAGCTACTTGGTTTGTATGGGTTCTCTTCTTTGAGGACCAAGCACATAGAAAAGTGGGGAGAATAATGTTTTGTTCTTCTAGACACTTACACATTAAGTTCCTTAAGCTTTCCTGTCCTGCCAGCTGCTCCCCAAATAATCACACAGAGACTTAACTATAAATGCTCAGCCAGTAGCATATGCTTGTTTTTAACTAGCTCTTATAACTTAAATTCACTCACTTATATTAATCTATGTGCTGCTCCAAGATTTGTTTACTTCATCTCTGTACTTCCCATCCTGCTTGCTCTGCATCTCATGGCATCTCCTCTACTCTGACTTTCTTCTTCCCAACATTTCTCTGCCCTGAAAATCCTGTCTAGCTA
The DNA here is from genome assembly GCA_004025045.1 of Sigmodon hispidus. NCBI lineage: Eukaryota > Metazoa > Chordata > Mammalia > Rodentia > Cricetidae > Sigmodon > Sigmodon hispidus. The sequence continues at coordinate 59,268 of PVIH01005029.1, read as the reverse complement.
TCAGCAAGTAAGCTCTTGATTAACAAATGAGAGTAATACATGTAAATATTGTACAAAAAAAATTGTTCCACAGCCCTTCAGTGTCTCCTGGGACAGGAGTAGTAGCTCAGTGGTAGCACAAAGCTTGCCTAGTATGCACAGAGCCCTGAGTTCTATCCCTAGCATAATATAAAGTCAAGGGTGTGGGATTATATGCCTATAATCCCAACACTGTGTGATAGAGGCCATTTAGGATTGAAAAAAGGGGCATAAAGGGCAGGGCTGCAGCCTTTCTATAATATGTTACTTGTTAAAAAAATTTATAATTTGGTACCTATCTTTTTCAGGAGCTTCATTTGAATAGATTTGTTCTAAAACACCCCTAACTATGTTGAAAGGACAAGGTATAATCCACTTTGAGAAAATGCCCTAGAGAACTGTCCAGATCAGTGCATCTCAAAAATGTGACAGTCCGGACAGGATAGAACAAAACCACTCCCACCCCACACCTGCCTCCTCAGTAATGGATAGTAATGTAACCACTTATTTTGTTTTTACTGTTGTCTTGGAAGAGGCGGAGTGAGGGTTGGAGAGTTGGCTGTTAAGAGCCCTAGCTGTTCTTCCAGACATCCTGAGTTCAATGCCACATGGTGGCTCACAGCCATCTATAATGTGATCTGGTGCCTCCTTCTGGAAAAGGCAAAGTGAACTGTGTAGACTTAGGTTTGTAGAGACACTGGAAGTTACTCTAATATCCTGAGAACTCATTTCCTCCTCTCAACACTTGAATGAAATCTGCCGCAGCAACTGAAGACCTGAATGTTTTCACAGTTGTAGAATGTTCCTTCCCAGATCACATTAATACATGTAATTTCGGGCTTGGAGTTTCAGGAGCATCAGTATTCTACCTCGAGGAATATATTGCTGAGTGATTGTGAAAGCTGAGGTTTTTGGAGATGTCTGTTTATTTTACAGTCAGAAATTCGATAGCATCTTCACCATAGGACTGTAGAGAAACAAGAATAAATGTGAATAAGCACATACACATTGAATCTGGGGCGTGGGGCAGAAGCCTTCTCTCCTGAATGTAGGACAGTATAGCCAGAGTCTGGTGGAATGATCACCTCTTGCTGGAATTGTTTATCTAACTATAAACTAAAGGACGGCTTTAAAAAAAAAAATTCTTTTTCCCTAAATGTAATTATAATATCCAATTGTTCTTTAAATTTTACTGATAGTCCTTGATTATCATCAGCCAGTCCAGTTTCAAAATTTTCCATATCTAGGCCTGGCACATAATGAAATACACCTATAATCATCAGAAAGATCTTGAGTTTAGGGCCAGCCTGTTCTCCATAATGAGTTTGAGGCCAGCTTGACTTATATTGTAAAACTTTGTCAAAAAGAAATGAACAAAATAGCCCTCCATTTCTTTTCCTTTCCTTTTTTAAAAAAAATTATTTTATTAAATAGGGTCTCACTTTATAGTTCTGGTTGATCTGGAACTCACTATATAGACTAGACTGACCTTTAATTCACAGAATGCCTGCCTCCTTAGTGCCTGAATTAAAGGCATGAGCCACCATACCCAGTCTCTCTCTCTCTCTCTCTCTCTCTCTCTCTCTCTCTCTCTCTCTCTCTCTCTCTCTCTCTCTTTCTCGGATTAAAAAAAAATAAAATAAAAGCCTGGAGGAGAACTCACCTATTTTAGATTTTGGGGGGGAAAAAAAAAAAGGTCAACTCTTGAAAAGTCAGGTTTTTTAAAAGTCAGATTTGATACAGAAATCAAGGTTAAGTGAGGAAGTAGGTCCATTCTTGGGTGCCCCCCCATGCTGCCTAAGTCCACTTCCTCCATTGCTGGCTTCCAGTTAAGAATGACCCCCTCCTGCAACCTCAGAAACACCATGTCAATCCTGATCCTCAGAGAGTTTCCTTCTGATCTCCCTGGTTTTTCTCCCAATTCTTCTCTCCAGGGTCTGGCTCTGTTCCTGCTGACTTTTTCTGTTACACAAAGCCAGGATGATCTTTCCAGAGCTCAGCTCTGAGCTTTACTCCTCAGATTGCTTTTGGAATGAAGTCCAAACTTCTGAACACGTTTTGGTTCATCTGCGGGTCCGACTGTGTCTTTCCATCTCAGGTCTCATTTCAGCCAGTCACCCCCTGCACTCTTGCCAATGGCATCTACCTGATCTCTCCCTGCTTCTTCCCCAACATCCCTCCTCACTCCAGGAATCCTCCCCTGCCCTTGCATTGTAATTAGGTGGTCCCACTGTCTGTCTTCACCTCTTCCACCCAACTGTGACCTGCATGCAAGGACCACTTTGTCCAACATTCCATCCCTAAGAACTGGCAGCTGTAGTTCTTTGAGATTCCTGAGAGTTATTTTATAGTGCTGTGAATGTCTCCACTTTCACTTTCAAAAGCTGGTAGTTTACAGGAGTTCCTTGGGAGCAGGAGAAGAAATTAATGTTCCAAGGTCTTCTTGGAACTGCTTCCTTGGGCAGTATTAGACAAAGACGAGAGAGAGAGAGAGAGAGAGAGAGAGAGAGAGAGAGAGAGAGAGAGAGAGAGGAATAACCTAAGAGATATTTCATTTCCTGCAGTCAATTTATACAGTTGGATTTTCTACCTTCCTTCTTTCTTCCCTCCCTCTATAACCCTCCTCTCCTTCCTCCCTCCCTCAGATCTTCTTTCCTCCTTCTTCCCTTCCTTCCTTACCCAACAGAGATCCCTGTCATGCTTTTCCTGGAAAGATTCACTGACGCAATCTTTTCGTTAATAGTGGTGGAATGCCTGCTTAAAGCTGTGGCATGCAATCCACCCTGGGATATGTAAGTGTGCCAGCTTGCCATGGAAATAGTAAGCATGACACGGGAGTTTTCTGTTTGCCAGCTAGTTCACTTCCCTGACATGCATTTCTGGATGTGAAGAAAGATATGTTTTGGCATCCAGGTCCACACACACACACACACACATACACACACACACACACACACACACACAATTTGCTCACTCTCGATACCTAGGACATATCCTCAAAGTTCAGAAGCTGCATTTACGTTACAACATAGTAGCTGGCTCTCAGTAACTTTCAAGGGAAGAAAGAACATCTCTCTGTGTCTCCCAGAGCTGAGTACAATTGTCTAAAAATAGAACAATGTGCGATTAGTGTGCTCTTTTCATCCTCTGCATCAATAAATAACAGGTATACGGTTACAGACACAAAGCTCCAGATTCACATCTTCTGGGGGCCTCCAGAGAATTCTCATAGTTACCCACAGAGCAAGAGCTGGCCCAATGGAAGTAACCCAAGCTAGCTGCAGTTACCAACGCTGCTGTATTACACGGCTTTTTCCAGAGTCACTATAGGATGGAAATGCACAATGCAAGAAGCTTTTACCAGATATAGCTCTCAGGAAATTTATGCACCCAGTTTCCAGACCAAGAATAAAGCTAATACCTCCAAAAGTTGAACTGCAGAGATTAATAGTGCTGCCCTAAGTCCTGTGACATACTCTGGGTTAAAGTACAGAAAACTGTGGTGCCTCTGCCAGAGAACACGGCACAGCTTTGAAAAGCTGTTTAAGAACTCAGACTGAAATCTCATTTGCTTCTTGATGTGTTTTCTAAAATGGACTCCTTAAGTTTCCCCACACCTCCCAGAGACCTGGGTCCTGATGGAACACGCATGCTCAAGAGCAAGCAGCATCACCTAACAGTCCTGCAAGTCTGCAGTAAGGATACAGCTTCCCGCTAGCAGCACACATCTCGCTAGCTGCTTTCCGTTCTTCGTGTTCCTCCCCAAGGAGATGGCTTATACTAGAGATGCAAACAGATGCTAGGTGTCATGAGAGATGCTAGCCCTCAAGAGTTGGGTTATTTCATGTCTCCTATTTAGTCTTTCAGTAGCCTTAGGCTTCTGTGTGTTCCCATGTTCGCATGCTCACAAAAACACGCAGCTGCTGGCTCCATGTTTCTCCCCTCAACAGTTCTCCTAACCTATTCATTGGTCCTGACAAGATCATTGCTAAGTCCTTGGCTCCTGGTCAGATCTGGTAAACATGCGTGAACAGATCTGATTTTGCAATTAAATCACTCCTTCTCTTGAGATGAGCTTCTGCAGCCGACCACAGAGGTGTTGCCAGGACATCAACTTACACATTATTAGTCCCACATCCCCTTCTCTGGGTCACCTCTTCTTCTGCTTTCTTTCTCAACTTCTCATTCTGTGGGACAGATCTGGCCAGAGACTGTACTCCCCTGGGTGGTCAAGCTTTGAGAGCACATGCTGTGTTGCATTTCTGGCTATTGCTCCTACAGTAAGTGATCAATATATGCATTTCAAATAAGCCAAGGATGATTAGATAAGAATATGGAAAATGTTAATGCTTTCTTCTTCGTCCACTTACTGTTAGAAGACTCAGAATTAGCTTTGGTGGGGTGACTGTGAGATCCCTCCAGATGCTGCTGAGTACACCCCCAGATTATTCAGGTGCACTGAAAATTCAGTGTAAGGTGTCTGCACCCGTGAGAATGTTCTTATGCTTCAAAACTTTACTTTAAAACAAAACTTAGGGTTCATCTTCCCATGTTCTGATTCCTCATTAATATTCCATTCATCTTTCTCCTGCCTCCCAATTTTAGACAGTTTGCATTTACCCTCTTTTAAAAGATCTCCCACAGCACCCAGGAGGCATTTTGCAGAAGGACCATGGCTTCCCAAAGACAGTTGATATGACTCTTTCAGGCACTGACCTCAGCATTTCCTTTATTTCCCTGTCAAATCCTATATAACTCTGGGCTTTCAGTGAACATGCTGCAAATAGTCCCGACGGCAAATGTGTTCACGCTTCATTCCTTTTCGGCTTTCATTGCATTTGTGCTTCCCAGTTTTGCACAGCAGCAACTGCCTAGCTAAGGCTATTCACTCACCTAATATTGAGCTCCTCTGGCAAGACGTGGATAAGAAAAAGTACAGCCCTGCTGCTAACCTTGGCCTCCAGCCTCTTGTCTCTCTCCTCTCCAGCAAGATGTTTACATCTGAAAAGTTAAACTGGAGCCTGATGAAAGGTACAGATACTACTCAGGCTACCGTGGGCTTATTTTTGGTAATTCTTGCTTGGTTTTTAGGAAAATGCACTTGTAGACTAGTTTCTATACTAGACTCAACCCTGACTGGCTGGGGAAGCCCTTTTTACATCTAGGGCTCATTTGTGCCGTGAAAGTCATAGTAGCGGTGAGAATAATAAAAAGACTCATTGCAGAGAGAGGTAGTCTCAGTGGAGACTGTGACTGTAATCCACTTAACCTGAGTCTGGGCTAGTACCAGTGATAATCACAACTCTTAGATTTTGTTTTAGTGTCATAAACATGAACTTCAGAAACCTTTTTGTCTTCTTTGGCGATGAGTGTCAGACCTACAGTCTTAAGATAGCCCAGAGAACATTATTTCTTTAGCTGTGGCTCAGGTCCTCCTGGCATCCCCACTGGCTATTGCTGCCCAGTTTCAGAGGTGATGATATGTGTTTCTCCACTGCTTTCTGCTGATACGCGCCTGCATCCTGATGCTCACTACAGCTGTGGATGGTGCTCACTGGAAAGCTACTTTCTGTGGCCCG
>PVIH01005029.1:0-53571 GCA_004025045.1 Sigmodon hispidus | reverse complement strand
TGTTAGCAAAGGCCACGAAGTGTTCATTCAGTCCTGGCTGCACCCATCACAAATGGTGTCATTTTGTGCATCAGTGAGCCTTTGGGGGGTCATTGGAATGGTTTGTCAAACCAGGAGGGCCTGGGCTCTGATGTAGCCCCAGGTTAAATGGCTAATTTTGGCTTTTTGATAACAGATTTGGTTTCCAATGTGGTTTGTAGAGTCACTATGGGTTTATGTTCTCTGTTCCCCTTGCTTAAAAATGAGGGCAAGATTGAGAATGTGACTCCGTGGGAGTGCTTGCTTCAACATGTTCTTGGCTCTCAGTTCAACCAGGATCAAGTAATACATACATACATACATGCATGCATATGTATATACATACATACTTGCATACATACATACATACATGCATGCATGCATAAATACATACATGAGAGAGTTTCAGGCAAGTTAAAAGCTATACTGTATGGTTTACTTAAATTGGAACCAGCCTGGACATTGATAGCTCTCAGTAATTATGCGATATGCACCTAAAGCTGTGACTATTAAGCTGTGTTGTTACTGCTCAGATCACTCAATTGTCCACCTTAATCTGGTCAAATGATTTTCTGATTGACCGGTAGCATTGTAGTCTAACCTATCACAATTGCCTGCAGTTATAGAGTATAAATTTTATGCCAGCTACTAAACATAAATACTTAGCATATACACTAAGCTACTAAATAAATTTTACAAAAATTATTTCCTAAAGTTACAAGCTCAGCCCTAATAATGTTTTTTCCACAAAACATCTCATAATAGCTTAGTTTATCAAGTGTTTTTTTCCTTTTTTTTAAAAAATGCTTCTTTCCTATAGTGACTTTTTGGTTGTGATACAATTTATTTCAGTTATTCTGAAAAATGTAGAATTTTCGCTAATACCTTTATCAGTAAAACAGGGTTTGATAAGAATAGTGAAGTGGCCAGATGTGTGGTGGCAAACACTTGTAATCACAGTGCTCAGAAGAGAGACAGAAACATTGAGGCATGTTTAAGGCCAGCCTAGGGCTGCACAGTGGGTTCCAGACAGCAAAAGTTACACAGTGAGACCCCATCACTAACAAATATGAGGTAAACAATAAGAAAAAAGTGAATGAGCTAAATTGTAATCCAACTGAACTCCCAGTAAACAAACAAACAAAAACCTCATCCTGTTCCATATTTTATCAGCAACTCAAAGACATAGAAATCACTTACTGGTGTTTTCAGATGGCATAAGGCCCCTCACCCCCATCCCACCATCACCAAAAAAGAGGGCTTTCTCTGCAAATGCATGTATTCACAATGACAATGACTTCAATAGACTGCAGTGTTGGACAGAAACCAACAAGATGAAGTGGAGCAGGCAAGAGATGTACACTTCTACTTCTAGATTCAAAAGGCAGTTGTGCAATTACAGGATGGGAGCAACTCAGTTTGGCAGCAGTTCCTGTGACTAAAAGCTTAATATGAACCAACAGTAGGAAGTGATGGCTGAAAAAGAATGAATATAGCTGTGCGCTTCCACGGGAGAAACATTAATAGTTCACTCTGCAGTGGTCGCACAGAGTTTGGAATAATGCACTGGGTTCCGAGTGCATTCAGGAGGGACTTTGACAAAGCAGAACAGCTATTAAGAGAGTGTTGAATCCAGTCCAAGATACATTTATGGGGCTTCCATTTTATGCAGGCAGTGTAGAAACTAGAGCCGGCTATAAAGCCAGGAAGAGACATTGCTGGTGTCTAGCCCCAAGGACTTGGACATGTAAATGGAGAGCCAGGCAGGTAGGCACATGACTGTAAATCAAAGATTAGGAAAGCCAGAAGCACAAAGAATGTGCTGTGGGAATTTAGGGGTTGGGCTGGCTGTAGGATTTGCACCGGAAATGGGGAAGGCCTGAAAGCAAAGATGTAGAGACAGGAAAACTCAAGCATGGCTGAGGAATACTGAGCAGTCTACACTGAGGCTGTGAGCAGGAAAGCGACCTGAGCAAAGCTTGGGGACAAAGCATGAGGACAGTGGTTGGGAGTGGAAAGTGCATTACCCTTAATGAGTCTTGGGAAATAATGGTTGCCGGCAACCCTCTGTCTGCATCACCACCATTCATAAATTCTGAGTTAAGTTAAATTTTTTCCTACCAGCCAGCCCCATACATCTCAAGTCAACCAAATGTCACTTCTATGTCTTTTCTTCATATTCCTTGATCCCTGGACTTTGGGTAATAAACGTAGTTTATTGAGGCACATCTAAGGCCAGTCTATGCTACATAGTGAGTTAAGGATAGCCAGGGCTACATAACCATCCTAGATCACTCCTAGGATGCCTGGTCCATTGGTAGTAAATGTAGTTTAATGTATGAAAATGTCCAATTTTCTTCAGGGAATTTTTTTTAGAAGAATCCTAATTACCCCCTTGAAAACCCTTTAAAATAGGAATGTGACGTGCTTGCGTGCTACAGAACTCAAAATTGCAGCCACAGAACCAGCAGCTCCCTTCTCTAGAAAGCAACAGATTGGAAAAGTGTTGGCCACTGCTGTGGAACATATCTGGAAGCATTCAACCCATTGTTGCTCCTGGGCCTCGGGCAAAAACACAGCTTTTCCTGTTAAAATGGAGGAAACAGTCGGTTGTACTACAGAGATGGGAAAGGCTGACCATTTCCAGATCTGAGGACTGTTTCACACTGTGGCTGATATTGCTTTATTGTTTAGCTCAGGTAGCTGGGAGAACACAATCTCTGACTCCCTGGGTGTGTCTATTCCTTTATAGATTAGATAAGAACAATCGATGAGCTTTTAAATGCTGAGAATGCTAATCAGAACCCAAAGGGAGTCATATCAGCCACAGCCAAGAAATAACACTGCGATCAAGGCGGTACGGTACTCCACTTTCCTTGTTTCTCTGCTTTTCAGTTTTCCAATGTCTGGTTTCTGTCTTTTCTCTCTTCCTGTCTCTCTATAACCCTCTTCTCTCCACACACCCTTCTTTTTTTCCTCCTCCCAGCCTTAATTCCATCCCCAAAGACTGAATTTGGCACACTCTAACTGATTAGAAAGTAGACCTGACTTTGGCTTTTAAATATATCCTTTTAAAGAGTAAATAAGATTCACATTTAATTTTGGAAATAGATGAACAAGGTTTATTCTGATTACTTAAAAAAAGCTAATCTTTTTAAAAATTCCTAATTTCAAACTCAGGCCATGAACCTCAGTCCCATTTTATATTAGATTGTAGTTCCAGAATATTGGCACGCCAAGGAATGGGGGTGGGAGTATGAGGTGGATGGATATGGGTTCACATGGGTGTCTATGGCCCTTTTGACCCCAGGAGGATGTAACTGGGGCTGAGCCATTGTCTTGCCTCAGCTGCTTTAGGAAGCTGGGCCAGGGTGAATTGGTTTCAGCATCTATGTTTCTCTCAACTTCTATGGGGCTTTCTTTGCATGTCCTTTTCTTCTGTGTGGGACGAGCCTTGCGTGGGAAGAAAAAGCAACTCTTCCTGACATGCATTGCACTCAACTGCAGACATCCTCTGGTTCACTTTGGACAAGCGGAGCCCAGTCTTAGAATCCGCTCACTGCCATTCAGCATCCTGGCAGTTAGGAGACACACTGTCGTGGTCATCTTCATTTAAAAAGGCCAGCAGGAAGGTCTATTCCACAGCAGGAAACACAACCCAACTGTAAAGAAGGCTGGTTTTTGGAAATTGCAAACTACTCATCCAGTGGTTGGTTGGTAGTTGTGATGTGGGAGGCAGGGGAAGACAGAGGGGGCCCTCAGCTGAGGCTCTGGCCCTCAAAGAACTTCCTCTCATTAACCCAAAGCCATTGACCCTCTCCACAGGCTCTTTCTATCAGTGAGTTCACCGACTTTCCCACTATTAGGGCTCCTGGTGGGTGCCACCAGATGCCTACCACGCAGAGAGGAAGGCATGTCTTCCCACAAGAAAGGGGATTATTTTCAAAGTCAGCCCTACAGGTATGACCAAGAGTCTCTGATCATCCTAGTGTCCTCTCTACCCAGCACACACTTGTCTTTTTCCTGCTATTTTCCATAGTCCTGGGGTTTCTAAATCTTGGCAGGAAGACAGTGATTCCTTTGTGCTGGGCTGTTACAATGAGGTAACCAAAGAAAGGGTCTTGGTCTGAGGCTGTCAGCCCTTACTAATCACTCTTCCCCTGCCTGTCTCGGGTCCACTCGCCTCTCCCTCTTGCTCTGCTTAGCACACATAAAGAAGATGAATTACTCTCTGGTTCCTCTTCAAAAAAGCATATTGTGTGGCACATTCCAATACTGTGAGCAAAGGATGGGCTAATGTGAAGGGTAAATGGGTATCTAAACCACCTCATAGGGGGTCTCGCACCCGCAGCTGGGAGCCTCTGAGACAAGAATTTCAGAGTTGCCCCCTACGACCATTTCCGGTGACCTCGCTGAGAGTGACAGGAAGTCCCTGGGGTAGGGTCCAGAGTAAACAGCACCACCAGAATTGCACGGCTGGATGAGGACCAGAACTGAGAGAGGGAAAGCGTGGGCACTGGGGATCTCATTGCCTGAATAGCTAATAGAGGGCACTTCCAAGCTAAGGCTAAGCTACCAGTCACTTTAGCTCTCCCTAGAGTTAGAGGTAGCAATGATGGACCTCAGTTTCCCCTCTCTGCTTATTTCTATGTAGTCAAAAAAACAAAGCAAAACAATCACTTCATAGCTATGGCCAGGGAAAAAGAAAAAAAGACTGTCTGCTTAGTCCTCACAATCTGATTAGAAAGTGGTTTATTTGACTTTTTTTGCCACTAATAATATTGTCCATTCCACTGATTTTTTTCCATTGACCAGTCTTTCAGAAAGAGTATTCCTCGTTTACTTTCCTGCCCTTCTTTTTTCTAGGGAACACTGGAGCTCAAAGATGTGTTAACAAGTTTGGAGATCAAATTAAAAAGTCAATTCTCCTGACAAATTATATGCCGTCACAAGTGCTAGGCACTGTTGCTTTTAAGTGTCCAACCTTCCAAAGCTAAATGGCATTCCGGGACAACAAAATGACAGGTTCTTCGATATGACCAGCCATTTTTAGGACACTTTGGCTGAAGTGAAAAAAAAAAAAAACACGTGGAAATATCTGTAATTGAATTGGCAGAGAAGGCTGCAAAATCTCTGTCAGCCTTTGTGGAAATGATTTAATTTTCAAGATGGCCCGAGCCTGCAATCTCAGGAAGCTGAGAGAGAAGGGTTGTCGTGACTGCATAGTATGTCAGGTATAGCTGCATAGTGAGACCCTGTCTCAAAAGACAAGAAGTTTCTGGGGAAATCACTTCCTAAGAAAGTGTGATGTATGAGCAGGGGAATAAGGACCTGAATTTGGATGGCCAGCACTCACTTTAAAAAGCTAGCCAACTAATCCTGGGCATGAGGCCTGCCCTAGACTGTGGTTGATAAATCTAGTTACAGTCAACTTGACAAAGTTGATTTTCCCCATCCCAGAGGTATCAATTACAAATGGGTTCATGGCTGAGCATGGGGCTTTGTGTGTATTTCATTTTCTCAGTGCTGGGATTTTGTCTTGTTGGAGCCTATTGAGATCCAGTGCATGCTGTCACAGTTTCTGTACGCTCATAGGTGCATCAGTCTTGTTATGTCTGGAAGACACTGTTTCCTCCCAGACATCTATTCCCTGTAGCTTTTACAACCTGTCTGCCTTCTCTTTCACATCAGTCTATGAATTGTGAGGGGAAGAGTTGAGTGCTCCAAAGACTCTACCTCTATGCACATTGTCCAGTGGTAGGTCTCTGTATTAATTACCATCGGCTATAAAAAGAAGCTTCTTTTATGAGGGCTGACCAAGATACTAATTTATAGTACAGCAGCGTATCATTAAGATTCATTTTATTGCTATGCTCATCTAACAGAATAATAGTAGTAGGTTTTCCCCATGTCCATGACCTATCTAGTCTGAGGTCCTTGGTCAATTTAATGTTGTTAGATATGTATTCTTTCTCATTGGAATGGGCCTTAAATCCATTCAAAAGTACCTGGTTGTTTTGATTTGGTTTGGTTTTATTGGTTTCCTTTTTTTTTTTTTTTTTTTTTTTAAAGATAGTTTTGGTTTTCAGGGTTTTGTTTTTGCTGAGAAAGAGAAAAACAGGAAAAAAGAATAAATGTGAAGTTGGGTGGGGGGGGAGGTGGTGGGGAGGGGAAGAATGTGATCAAAATATATTATATGGAGATTAAATTTTAAATTAAAAGGAAAAAGTTACTGTAGTTATACGTATTTATGACCTAAGTGCCATGAGGGTGGGAACAAAGACAGGAGAAGGGCTGGGCTTCGCTGGGACCAACCTTGCCCAAAAAGCCTCACAAGCTCCAGGTTCATCGAGATTCCATCTCAAGGGATTAAGGCAGCAAAAGAGGACACTTGAGGACCTCCTTTGCACTCCACACACTCAGGCACCACCACTACCACCCCACACACATGCACACATGAGACACAGAGGAAATTGTCTTTTTTTACAGAAAATTCCATGAAGTAAAGCTTTTTTCTTCTTATAATGTCTGAAAGATTTCTGTTCACATGAACTGACCTGACACTGAAAACCAATAGCCTAACTCCTTTGACCTCCACTCGGGAAAAGACACTGAACCTGAGGTCTGAGGAGTAATAGCCCGGAGTCATGCAGAAGCAACAGTGAAGAGAAGAGCCACACCTTATGGTTCCCTTTTAAGACCTCTACTGTCAGCTGGGTGAGGGTATAACCAGTGTTGGTAAATCTGAACCCAGAATGACAAATGTGTCTTACAGTGTGGCCTGGCACACTCATATCTATAGTTCAGAAGCTGAAAACATCACCAAATACTGTTCATCTTTACCACATGCAGTATCCCCTAGTATTTCCTGTGCTGTGCTCTTCTGTTGGCTTATTAAAAAAAAAAAAAATCAGTCATGACCCACTAAACTGATCTCACAACCTGAGAAGTGAGCAGGTTTAGACTTCGCTTTTCTGTCTACTTTTCTTTTGTTCTTTGTTCATCAATTCACTCGTTCTTCTGCGAAAGTACAGAAAGACGGACCAAGCAATCCCTCTTGTGCGCTCACCTGAAAGAATGAAATAGATGAGCAAGGAGAGAAACTAAGGCAGGGGTGCACAAATGCTCTACCACAGAGCTCCAGCCCCGCTCAACCTTATACTTTCCCTTTGGAGATAGAGTACCTTTAAGATGCCCAGGCTGACCTTGAATTTGCAATCCTGAACTCCTGAGTAGCTAGAATTTACAGGTCTACATATTTAGTCAAAGATGGGTAGAATCACATAACTTTCGTTTTCTTTACTGTCTGTCTAATCTATAACCAGCCAGAAGAAAACATTGCAGTACAGAAGAGGTTTGCAGACTTTTAGTCAGGGATTTAAAATGACTTGCTGGGTGCCCTAACTCCCTTGCCCCTTCTTCTGTGACCTTTTGACCCTTTGGTTCCAATACCTTTGTAAGTGACTGTTTGCCCAGTACCCTGCAGCAGGCAGCTGCTCAAGATTCTGGTGCCCATTTCTCTCTTTACTATACAAATGTGAAATAAATGGTACTTTCAGAGTTGAATTTTCCTATTTTTAAAAAGTGCATCACCTTGTATTCCCATGAATACGGTATGTGTTCATCCTTGAGGTCTTTGCTGTAAGCTTGCCCATCTTGAAATTCTAGGAGGGCTGGAAACAGGAGGCTTTCATTAGATGAGTGTTTGAGAATGCACTGTGAAGAAGGAACGCATCTAAAAGGAACTCAAAACCAAAGCAGAGCAATCTTCTTGAATCAGCAGCTGCCATTGCCCTTTTCTATCCCTCCTGGGCCTGGTCCAAAGGCCTTGGAAGAACAATGAAGTGTCATGAGGATACGTGGAAAGACAATTCAAAACAGAAGGTTGCTTTGGATTTCTTCTTGCAAAACCAGAGACAGGGGTTGTGAGGGAAGCTGACTGGAACCCGTTCCTTTGTGAAGCATAGATTTTTTAGCAGACAGGAGAGTGAAATCCATGAAAATGACAGAACTCAAGAGCTTGGCCTTATTTATGTTCTCCTTAAAAACTTGGCTGAAGACATATTTCATTTATCCAACTCATATAAAACATGGTATCAAAAAGAAAATTTAATTTACAATCCAGAGTACCACATAGTATGCAGGAAAAACTCCTCTCTTTTTTCTCTGAAATATCCCTTGAATTATTTTTTTTTGGAGGATGCACATTTGTTGTGCTAAACTCATTACTGAAAGACTTTCTTCATAAGTAAAAAAGTTATTCTATATTTGCTTCAAGACATTTGCTTCTTATCTTCAAGTGCCTGCCCCCTAAGACACATAGAGATTTGTGGGGCTTTTTGGGTTTTTTTAATGATTTTATTTATTATGTATACATTCTGCCTCCACTATGCCTGTGTGCCAAAGTGGGCACCAAATCTCAAGATAGATGGTTGTGAGTCACCATGTGGTTGCTGGAAATGGAACTCAGGACCTCTGGAAGAACAGTCAATGCTCTTAACCTCTGAGCCATCTCTCTAGCCCCTGACACACAGACATTTGTAGCAATTTTTAATCTTTGATTGTCTAGGAATCACCCTGGTTAATCTCTTCTTGGTGCTTAATTCTTGTGTATATGAAACATTTTCGGGAATGGTTACTTGCATGATATTTGCTTATTGATGAATAGATTTTTCAGAAGTGGAATCCGTTCACAGCCAGGAAGTCCTATGGCCCTCCAGTACAACATGCCTGCCTGCTCTGAACCACTTTTTCAGGAAGGGCCAGGGAAGAGTTTGCGCTGCGAGATCAGCTTTCTAGCTATTCCTACAAGTGACTCAGCTTAGCCTTTGGGTAGATCTAAGGCATAGAGAGAAGCTGACCAGAGGCTTTCTTTCCATAATTACATCCCTATCATAAATGGTGTCCTCAGACCAAGCAGTTTGTCTCAACTCAACACACGAAAACTAGGGAAAGTCAGCATGGGCAGCAAGAAGTGTTATATGGGCAACTTCTGAAAGGAGGGAAGCAGGAAGGTGGTCCTTCAGAAGCATAGTTTGGATCTTACCACTGCCGTTATTAGCTGTAAAACACCGGGCAAGTCACTCACTTCTCTGGGTTCTTGTTTCTTTTACTATTCTAAAATAGTATCAATGATACCTGAATTATGCAGTGTCATGGAATTAAATAAATATATGACATCAAGACTTTATGAATGAGCCTACGGGTGGACACAGAGGTTAATACAAAGTATACAAAACATATAGGCATATTGGTGTATCTGAGAGTGCCATCAAGAATACAATATAGGATTTCTTTTCGCTTCCAAGATTCTGGCAGCAGATTTTTTTTCCTAATACAGATATTGAGATTTCAAGTGAACAAAAAGAGACTGGTGAGATCACTATCTTTACAAACTCACTCTGGAATGTGTTTTTCAGACATGTTAGATGAATACACGGCTGTCGTAACACACTCCCATGCCCAACTGACTTCTCATCTCCTGTCACCTCAGTACCCCTTCTCCCCCTATATTTAAACTAAATGACATGAATCTATGCAAACTTTTCCTCTCTAAACATTTGGGACATTCCTGCCAAAGTTCCCTTTTCTACAGAGTGATTTAGCACCCTACCTTTGCCCCAGACACTCTTCACATATGTTTAGTCTCTGGTGTAGAGCTCGGTCTCTCGTATTTCATCATATGGGAGAGAGGATGCTTACAGAGTTCAGGTGTGGGAGGGGAAGAGCAATGTCCTGCTTGCTTGAGGTTTGTCTTCCAGAATTCTCCTGTCATTTTCCTGGCCGGACTCATTTCATTGTGTGAGGAATGAATTGTACACATTTTGCCCTGCTGCTTCCCTGACAACAATATATGGCCTTGTTCTTGGTGGCATCTTTAGTTTTAGAAGCAGAAGTATTCCAGGAGCAGGAGTGGGCAAGTGGTCCTGTGTGGGACATCAGACTCCCTTTAGGAGAAGGACCTCCATGGAGAACGGGTTAGTGACGGGATCTTCTTTGGTTGAAACAATAGCAGCTTATTTTCTCTCAGAAAGGGCCAATGTGCAGAAGTGGTCAAGACCTCTTGTTTGATTAATAATTCTCATTTTGTGCTTATTGATAAGAAAATACTTCCTCATGATTGTCTTTGTTATTTCAGAATTAGAAAGTATGAAAAGATACTTTCATGTTGGGGTTTTTCTTTCAAAGCATTTGAAAAACAAACAAACCTTATACACAATTTCCCCCTGGCCAGGGGGAGGGGGAAGGGGTACAGAAGCCTCCTCCTCTGACTGCAACTTTGGACCCAATGCTGTCTTGACCACCAGTGTTCTCTTTAAATAGCTTATAGGTTGGCAGTCATGAGCAGAAGCATCAGAGAAGACATCTGAGAAGGACTACAGAATAGGAGGCAGAGGAAAAGAGCCTCCTCTAAAAGGAAGAAAATACTGCTGCCTGGTACCTCCTAGCAGAGATATCAGCCATTGCGCTTAAGCCACTCAACAAGTAGACAGGGAGAGGGTTGGAAGGATGATGTAGTTCAGGGATGTCAAACCAGGCAATCCTGCAAGAAACTAGGAATATTGCAATTACAGCAAAGTAAAAATATTTTTGGCTCATGAATCAAACCTGAGAATGAAAATGGGGGATGAACATGCTTGCTAAGAACATATCAGCCAAGTTATAATGTCGCTGAAGTGCCAAGCAGTACCATCTCAGTAAATGGTCACTTAACCCTGGATTTCAAGGTTAAGAGGTCAAGGTCATACACTAAATCCAGTCAGCCTCCTCATCTGTGAGAGCTGTGGCTGGTTGTCTTAGGGGCAATACATTTACAAAACTTAGTTATGTGAGATCTAAGTTTGACTTTCCATTACATACTCGACTTACTATTCACAAAAGCCTTAGACTTTGGATGAAAATTAAATGTTTATGAGAATTATAAGTGATATAATTCAAATATGATTGAGATTATAAATTGAAATTCGTAACTTGAATCCCTTCGTACCTTTGTGTCAACATTTTTAGGCAAATTTAACCAATTACTTAACAATCATGAATCCTTTTTTTTAATATTTACCTTTAAAATGTTGTATAAATATGGGTACTGACATCATTGAAATGGGGGGCTGGAGAGATGGCTCAGAGGTTAAGTGCACTGACTGTTCTTCCAGAGGTTCTGAGTTCAATTCCCAGCAACCATATGGTGGCTCACAACAATCTATGTTGACATCTGGTGCCCTCTTCTGTATAATGTATAATAAATAAGTAAATATTTAAAAAAAGAAAGAAAGAAAGAAAGAAAGAAAAGAAGTATACTAATGGGTCTGGAGAGATGGCTGCTCTTCCAAAGGACCCAAGTTCAACTCCCAGAACCCACATGGCAGCTCACACTATGTAACTCCAGCTTCAAGGGATCCAACACAGTCACACAGACATACACGCACACAAAATACCAATGCACATAAAATAAAAGTAAATAAATCATTAAAAGAAATATACTATCATTATCTTTTAACACACTTATGAAAACACAACTTAAATAATAAATAATGGGGCTGAACATATGTATCATCAGTTTAGATTGCTTTCTGATCTTCCAGAGGACCCAAGTTCAGTTCCCACACTGGGCAGCTTACAACTACCTGTAACTCTCTCTCCTGGGGATCTGATGCCCTCTTCTGGCCTTGGTGAGCACTCACATTCACACACACACACACACACACACACACACACACACACAAATAAATAAATAAATAAATAAATAAATAAATAAATAAATAAAAACAAATCTTAAAAAAAACAGTAAGGAAAGTAGTCTGACTAACTGTGCTTAGATTACACAATAATTAGATTGCAGTTTTTCTATAGGATTGGAAAGAATAAAGAAAGGAAGTGCAGAGACAGCTAAGGAGACTCGGGTCCCCATGTTAGTATAGCTAAGTTAGTCTTTGGAGGGTTTCTTTTTCATTGTTTCCCAGCCCAACAAGCCCTGAGATCTGTCCCATTGGCTTGCACAACTGAGAGCCCTTAAAAGCCCACCATCCTTTTTCACTTGAACTAACAGTTGACTTCCCCTTAAGTAGACATTGAATGTGTCTTGAAAACAAGGAGAAGGGTTATTTTTAATATGTCATGAGGTGTCCTGTGGGACAACAAAGAGGGAGATGGATTACAAGAATAAGGAGGACAGCACAAAAATGTTTCTTCCAACTGTATTAAATGAGATAAAATAAAACAGCAGAGACATGACACAGGAACTTTAACTTTTAGAACCCAATGTTTGCCTGAAGTACAAGTTGAGGATAGACTGACAAATGTTTGTAGCATAAACAAATGTTACATCCAGAAGACTCCATAGCACACATATTAAATAATAACTCTGCACAAAGAATTTAATAGCAGCCTATGTATGTGACTCAACACAGTGCTTGGACTTAGGTAAACTTACACTACCCTCATAGAAATCTTTTCAAGTAATTCTATACACATACTCACAAACACACGCTACTGACACGTGTAGGTTTCCCAACTAATAATAACTAGGGAAAGAAATTAATTTCACCTCAAGCTTTTAGGAAGCTGGTGTTACTTGGCCCCATGAACTCAATCTGTGGTATAACATGGGTGATCACATGTTCACTAACAAATTCTCATAGTAGGTATGTCTGGGAGGGATGAGGGAAAGCAGCTATAGAAGGAAATGCTGTTCCCATTGTCTTCCACTGGAGAATCCCTTGGACTGACTTCCTGAAAATCTTCTGTTTGCCTTCCCCAGGAATGGCGGCCCTAGATAGTAAGGCATCAGGGAAGATGGGCATGCGAGCTGTAGTCTATTACATGACTACCACCATCATTGCTGTGGTGATTGGCATAATCATTGTCATCATCATCCATCCCGGAAAGGGCACAAAGGAAAACATGTACAGAGAAGGTAAAGTTGTACAAGTGACTGCTGCAGATGCCTTCCTGGATTTAATCAGGTATGTCCTTGTAACCCATCCTTGGGGTATACACTCACCACCCAAACCCTTTTATTTTGGGAAGCCAACCAAATCTTCGAAGAGGTAGCTGACAGAACCAGCCATGTCAGGTTTGAAATGGGAGTCACATCTCTTCTTCCTTCTAACAGAAGTTGATATTAAATATCTATCTTTTGATCTCACATAGAAGATGTGAGATGAACAAGAAGTGGATGACCTGGAGAGGCCTGCTGTGGGATTCAAAAATCTCATCTCTAAGTTGTCTTCACTTTGCACCTCAACATGGACTAACTGGATAATTCTTAATGTTCTTTTCTCAAGTCTTGCTCCGTAAGATCATTTTCATCAAAGTATGACATGTGCCTTAGATTCTCAATTTAAAATGAGTAGACTGTGTCATTGTCCACTGTAGACAACAGTGTGGCCCAGAACTGATGTTAGTGTTCATTTGACCATTCTCGACTAAATCTCCTTCTTATACACTATGTGCACAGGAAGGATTTGGCAGGTTTATATTATAAACAAACTAGATGAGTCTTACCTAACACTTGAAATGGAGCTGAAGATCATCAAAGAAAGTCAAAGCTTGAGCCTCACATTTTCCTTCTTTCTCTCTACACACCTACCCTTGGATCAGTTATCTCCTAGCAGCAAGCACACTACATATTCAAAAGGAACTCTGAAAGTCAGCATGGGCATGCAAACTATGATCCCATTCTTGGGTGGCTGTGACAAGAGAATCATGAGTTTGAGGCCTGCCTCACTTGGGCTGCATAGCAAGATCCTGTCTCTAGACAGATTCTGGGAGACCCCAAGGTCTAATGAGTTTTTGTCTCCATCTCTGACTCTGAGGGGACACAGAAAGAAACTGTTAGCGGTGTCCAGAAAGAGCTGCCACCATAGAAAACAGGCCTCAAGCCAGGCAGTGGTAGTTCATGCCATTAGTCCCAGCACTTGCGAGGCTGAGGCAGGAGGATCTCTATGAGTTCAAGGTCAGCCTGGTCTACAAAGCAAGTTCTAGGACAGCCAGGACTGTTACATAGAAAACCTTGTCTCAAACAAACAAACAAAAACAAAAAGGGCTGGAGAGATGGCTCTGTCCTCTGATATTCCAGACTAATTTTGTTAAATATATATCACCACAGAGTTCTAACTATAATAAGATGGAGGAAGCTGAACAGGGCAAGGGATTGATAAAATTATACAGATTTTTTTTTCTCTAATTACCCTGTAGACTGTCAGCAAATGTCACTAAACTAAACAACAGGAATCAGAAAGCAAGCAAATTCATATACTGTTTCCCTATGGATTGGGTTAGACCCTAGGCTCAACACAGAATGCAGACGGGACAAATGGAGGGTGTCCTAATACAGGCCTTTAGATTGCTGTCTGCTTGGCGTTCTCCCACTCTGTGGCACCAGTCTTTCTGGTCAAAACTTAATCTTTTCTTCCTCTTTACATCTTACCTGCAAAGAACCAAACTTGCCTATGCTAGCTAGCCACTCCCAAGGGTTCCCCATTGCTCATCTGGAAGAAGCTTCTTAAAGGGACTGATTCCAAATGTCATTTCAAGAGTGTGTCAAGAGACATTTGGAGAGGAAGGTCTCTATTCCCTCCAGGAACAACCTCCTGTCATCCATCTGTTAGCCTCACCCAACCACAATGAGACCTTTTCTTGAAAGTCTTTTCAAAGAGTAGATACCAATGTTCTAAAGGTAACAACTGCCTTATATTCCATGCCCAGTGAAAGCAATAAGGAAAACACATGTGCATGGAGGGAGTTGGAGAGAAGAAAGGGGAAGGGGAAATGGTATACTTAATTTTAAAAAATTAAGAAATACTCTGAAAAGATCCCTGCAAATTAGCTACTTTTATGAAATTTGTGGATCTAATTGCAACTTTTACTGCATTTCTATGAGCCCATGGTTAGTTTGGCTTAGGTATATTATATTGTCCTTCTTTGTAATTTTTACCTTTGAAAGTTGAGATCTTGTTATCCTTGTGACCCATCAGAGTATTTTAAGTTTCTATCCTTTACCCCAGTAAAAAGCATGTGGCTGCCCTACCCCTACCTGAGCTTGAGCATTTATCTTAGAAGCTCTTTGAATGTATACTTGCCTCACAGGAAAAAAAATACAGAGCATAGATTGGAAGGAAAAGAAAACAGTATGGCCCCAGATAGCAGCAAGAAAGAGTCAAGCAATGATAGCCTTAGCGTATGAGTTTGACAGCACCCAATCTCTAGCATCTCAGTTCATGAGTCATGTCTCCTTCTCCCAGATTCCATCTTAGAGTCTGAATCAATTGAGATGTTAGTGGTTGCCCTAGACTTGGCCAGTGTCACATTTCTGAGCAAGACTGATTCTCCTCTTCAAACACCACTCTGACACAGTCTCTGAGGAAGTGTTAAACCTTGCCACAAAAGGCTCAAGTTCAAATGTTAAGTCATGCTCTCTGTTGACTCCCAAAGAGCCTCAGACTCTTGAGGATGCTATCTCTGTCTTCTGGAAAGCCTGCAGAGAAAAATATCCCATGGTGCTACTAATCATGTCTTTTGATTCAGATATTTTGATCCCTAGGCCCATAGCATAATAACAACATAACTGCTTTTGGGTACGTTCACCAGCTTGCTGATGGAGAAAGCATCTCTGTTCTCACAGATTCTTCCAAGAAGTGAGGTTTTTAATAATCTAATAGGTGAAAGAAAATCAGTCTCATGGGCTGAAAGAAGGATTTTTGGGTTGAATTTGGGACTTTCCTGAAGAGTATGCATTGCATGGGCCATGCTTAGGAACAACCACGTATCAAGTTTCGAGTCACAATATCTCTGTTTTTCCATTTGTTACTTGATTCAAGGTAGTCTTTGCCTTAGTCACAGTGAAGTGGTGTTGAAGGAAAAAAGTTAGTACTGGGAAAGTTTTGCAAATGACTGCTGTTTTTCTTTCAGGAACATGTTCCCTCCCAATCTGGTGGAAGCCTGCTTTAAACAGGTAAACCCTCTCCAGCTACCTTTTAAATTCTTCTTCCGGAACTGCAAAGATGGCTTAGTGGTTATGAGCACTTACAGCTCTTCTGGAGAACCCAAGTTCTGTTCCTAGCACCTCTTGTCAAATGACTCCCAACCACATGTAACTTCAGTTCCAACAGATCCAACACCTGTAGCTTCTCCAGGCTCCTGAATTCATTGACACATACCTATACTCAGACATATGCACACATAAAAATATTAAAAATAATAAAAATTGAATTCCTTTTGGACATATCAAGCCAGTAGGAACCTTTCAATTCCTTACAGTAAGAAATATGTCTCTGGCCAACTATATGGAAAGCACCAGGATTACCTGGGTAACTTTGGTGACAATGACCCTTTAGTTGTATTAAAGGTGGTCTAGGTGCCAGGTACACTCACATTACACACAAACAGCACTTTTAGTCAATGTTATTTTTAAGAGGACTAATGAGGAAGACTATCTTTCTTATGCAAAAACTTACCAAAGCAAGCAAATTCAAATATAAATGAACACACTAACAACTTGCTTTAAAGACTATTCTAGTTTCTGAGTTTGCTTTAAAAATCACTGGCCTATTTATTAAAGACTTTGAAGAGCCTTAGGGATTCTAGGAAAGAACCATATTGAAAAGGAATGGTATCATCCTCTATGGAATGCCTGTTTTGTGCCAAGCACCAATGTTATATTTAGTCCTCACATGAACACGATGAGTAGCTCTGTCTTCACTTCACCCATGAGGCCAATCATTCCTGAGAATGGGGGATTATGTAACTGTCACAGGTCCTCACAAGTAGTAAATGGCAGACCCAGAATTCAGACCCATGACTTCTATCCTCTTTCTACCGCTCCATGTTGCTTCCTAGAAAGCAACTCAAAGACTCCACCTTGAGGCCATGGCGAGGTCTCTTACCTTACCAGTTGTTCTTGGCCCTCTCCATGGTGGATACAACTATCTTCTAGTACTGGGAAATAGAGTTCTTTCTAAACTCACTTGATTAGAAAAGCTCTGTTGCTCAAGCTATGAAAGGGGAGAATATACTGGGGATTAAATGCTATTTCCCAAACACTCCTCTCTATGGTGTCAATTCACCTAACTTTTCTGCTTGGGACATACAAAATAAAACCAAACCCTGACCTCATGGAGAAATGAGTTTACACATGTAAGAAACTATCTTTTCCAATCCCTTAGACTATTTGTAAAATGCACAAGCAGATTGCAAGATCAAAACACATTCCCTTCTTTAAAAAGCAAAATACAAAAATCTAATGGAGTACAGAGGACCACAAGTCCAAGGCTAGCCTGGGCTACAGAATGAGTTCAAGCCTACCCTGGGTGATTTAGTGAGGCATTGTCTCAGAGGGCAGGCAAGATGACTTAGTTGGTAAAGACACTTGTCACCAAGCCTGATAACTTGAAGTCAATCTCTGGGCCCCACATGTTACCTCTGCATGTGCCCCTACCCACACTAGATAAATAAATTCAACAAAATTTTAATTAAATATATATGTATGTGTATATATAACAAAAAGAGGGGTGTGGATACAGTCCAAGTGTAGGGTGCTTATAGAGCACATTCAAGTCCTGAGTTTAGTTCCCAGGACCACAAAAGTTTAAAAGAAAAAAAAAGCACAAGCAGCCAAAAATCTAACTTTATTTGTTCAAGAACTACAGTAACAATAAATAATAAATCCCTTTCAATCCAACAAACCAACCTAGCATCATGAGTTGGTTTGTTCATGAGTTGGCAATAGATGGCATAAAAAATGCTGATTTCTGGATCTGTTAGATAGGGAAAGTGCTGACCTTTACAGGCTCTTGTTTAGTTTGGGTGCATTTACAGGACTGTGAGGGGGAAGCAAATGTGTTGCCCTGAGGTCTAGTTGGCTTAGACTAAAATGTAAATAAGGCTTCTGAGGAGGCTCTAAACTGTGTCTAAGGATGAAGGGTCAGAACTTAAGACAGGATGACCAGGCCTGAACACGTACCCTAGAGAATCCACAGAATACATAAATACCTGAGTAAAAAGACTGAGACTTGACTGTAATGGGATTTTATGGCGTTTTTTTTTAAATGACTAGCAATCCACAGTGTTGACAGCTGACCATGTCCTTGTTTGGAGATGGTACTTTTCCAATAAACCAGAAAGTCTCCTGTTTATTCCTGGTACAAAAATAGCCAAGTACTTCAGGTGTGGCCATACCTTCTTTTCTATATTCTAATGTTCACATACTGGTGTTTTACTGTCAATGCTGTGAAGACCAGGGCAGGGATTTCACTTTTCTGAAGATCACAGAGGGAAAAGCTTAACTGTGGCCATGGCATTGTTCTCAGCACTTGCTGACTGGAGGGGAAGGGCATAGCTTGGTTAAGGAGAAAAGTGACATGGTGTACTTGAAGCAAGATTGTTATCATCACCAATTACTAATCAGGGAGCTATTAAGAATAGAAATTTATAACCTCAGGAATGATTTGAAGACCAGTTGTTTGAGGATTTTTGCCCAATCCTCTGAAGTGTCTAGCCAAGTCTAATGCTGAAAAGCATTGTCACTGGACATTATTGGTCCACATTAATGTTGTATTACATTTTACAAAATACTGTCCCTGTGTGCTTAATTTGGTCATTGCCAGAACGCTGGGAAGTAAAATTAGAGGTTATCCTGTTTCACAGCTGTAGGATATGAAATGAAAGGTGGTAAGTTATTTGTGTATGGTCTCCATAGAAGACCATGGGATTTATGAATATTTGAGTTTGTGACTGTTTGAAAAATCTCACTATAGTTATTTTACTAACATTTCAGAAGAAGACAAAGGCATGTATGTGTGTTGAGTCTAACTTCTTTAGCTAGATATTCCTCTCTCCTTATAATTTGTTATGTATTTGAGTGTATATGTGTGCATTGTGATTCATATGTATTTCAGTGTGTATGTATGTGTGGTGAGAAGCAGGGATTTGCCACAAATTAGACAGAAAATATATAGATAGTCATATGGATGCTGTCTACAATACTGTCCTTTGAATACAGAATAACATATATCATGATAGGAAACTTACATAGCAAAAGTATAAAAAGACAAATAAAAATCACTTGATTCTTGTTGTGCTTCTTATTTTTAAGTTTAAAACCAGCTATGAGAAAAGGAGCTTTAAAGTACCGGTCCAGGCCAATGAAACACTCCTGGGTGCCGTGATCAACAATGTGTCAGAGGCCATGGAAACCCTGACCCGGATACGGGAGGAGATGGTACCCGTTCCTGGATCTGTGAATGGGGTCAATGCCCTGGGCCTGGTAGTCTTCTCCATGTGCTTCGGTTTTGTGATTGGAAACATGAAAGAACAGGGGCAAGCACTGAGAGATTTCTTTGATTCTCTTAACGAAGCCATTATGAGATTGGTAGCGGTGATTATGTGGTACGTATTTCTGTACACTTCCAAGCTGTGTGCAAGATGCTTATTGAAACCCCTGAGTGGGTGTTCTATCCTGAGAAAGATGCCACTGAGCCAGATGGGTAGTTTCAGTGATCTTTTCCTGGAAACCACAAGAAAGTTAGTATATTTCTTGCACCACAGAGGCCTTGAACCTAAATGTACTTCCTTGTTTTGAAAAAGTTTGACCTTCTTACCCCACCCACTCTCTTTTCATGTGCCTAGTTATTCATTCACACAGTTATTGAGTTTCTACTCTATGATAAGAATAGAGTGCTGAGCATATTAGCCGCAGCAACAGAGAGTGCACACAAGAGTATGCTGGGTCTCACACACTTTCAAGGAAAACAAACAATGAACAAGCAAATAAATGTCATATTCCTGAGTCATAAATGGTGAAAAAGTAAAAGAAGGGAGGCGTGCCATTTGCTTTGGGTGGAACAGAAAGAAAGGCTTGGGGTGCCTTTTTTGCTCAGATCAGAATGACTAGGCACATCTAAGTGTACAAAAAGATCATTCTCAGTGAGAGAAAAGGCAAGCACAGGCCCCAGATCATTGGGAGAGGGGGCAGAAATGAGTTTTCCCTTCTATTTGAACCCTAAGAAAGCTATGTATACAGCAGAGCTGTAGCAGCCTACAGGAAAACTCAGGAAGTATTATGGGCTGCTAACCATAACTCACAACAGATCTTCCTTTAATAAAATTCAGAAGACCAAAGAAAGGCTAAATCCACAGGGGGAAAGCATTGACTTTGGAAAGCGAGCTGTCCCCAGCAGGGAGAGAGCCCCTTGCTTGGTTCAGGCCTGGTGTGGGAGCTGCTTTTCTTTCATCCTCTATTTTAATATCTAAGGTCCTTCTTGGCACCTGAGGCAGGAAGGCGTCAATCACTAAGAAGAGCATTCACTCACCAAGATGATTAAAAATATCCTTTGTCTCTAATGCCTCTGCAGGCCGTGAAAATCCACTTTTTAGGAGTTTGCACAAGATAAATATGAACTTGGCACAAAGACAGGTCAGAATGTGGTCCCCACAGGAGCTTCCAGTTGGAAGGCCCCTTTGAAATCCTGGCCCAGCTGAAAGTGGACATTTATCTTCGTATTATTAAAATGCTCCACCTTTCACCCCTTCTATGAAAAGAACCCATTCAAAGCCACTGAGTGAACCTCCCATGTAGCTTTTCTAACTATACATTTGCCTACACACTCCACATTGAATTATTACATTTCTGAGACCAGGTACTTCTGTGATTTCCTGGTCTGCATTTTGAAAGGATCTTTGAAAGGACCGTTGTATTCCTCAAGTTGCAGCAAGCCCTCCACATTTCCCAGCAGACCCTTCCTTCTCCTTCAGGGTGATTGGCTTCTGTCTTTGGCAGTGTGTCTCATTTTAGCTTAGTGGACACAACACACAAAGGAAGGTGAAGTAGGGCTAGCCCAGTATGTATGAGCTCTTGTAAGGTCATTTGCCCATTCTTGCGGGGACTGTGAGTAACAGCCTGTGGATAATTACTTAATTCGAATGCCTATAACCTGACTGGAGTCATACATCCACACACTTTATTAATTTTAATAGCTCTGGGTTTATTTTATGGTCTTCTATTTATGGTAAGTGGTACTAGTATTTAGTTTGCATACTAACATAAAATTTCCTGTAAAAGGAAATTTACTTAAGTATAAAAGGTGACTTGAAGAAAGTCACTAAGTAATATTTTAAGTGAAACATAATTATGGAAGAAAGCAATAAAAGTGGCCCTAGAGCAGTGATTCTCAGCCTTCCTAATGCTGCGACCCTTTAATACAGTCCCGCATGATGTAGTGATCCCAACCATAAATTTATTTTCATTGTTATTTCATAACTGTAATTTTGTTACTATAATGAATTGTCATGTAAATATCTATTTTTTCTAAGGGTCTTAGATGACCTCTATGAAAGAATTTTTCAGCTACCTAAAGGAGTCGTGACCCAACCCTACTCTAGGGTAAAAAAGTTGGTCACGTGACCCTGGCATGGCATGGCATAGAAGAGCAGAGCATGGTTTAGCAGAGCAGAGCAGAGCATGGCAGCAGAGAAGAGCATGCCATAGCATGGCATGGCATAACATGGCATGTCATAGCATAGCATAACATGGCATGTCATGGCATAGCATAACATGGCATGGCATGGCAGACTGTGGTGTAGAAAAATGTTCTGAAAGGTATAGGTGTTAGTGAAGTATCTTGTTCCAGGTGCCTCGCTGGAGTCAGGAGGGGAAGGGAATTGCAAGCATCTGACTACCTAAGCAGGGACCCAGTTGTATCTAGGAAAATGGAGATGGGGACCAAAAATTCTTCTGCTTTCTAAGGTGGGAATAGGGTGGGGTGTCCTAGAGCAAATCAGAGTAATTTAGAAATATCTGAGACTTTTGGGTTTTAAACAGAAAAGAAGGACATCTGTAGCTTCTGCAGGACTTAGTTTGGAAACTCCCTGGGTTTTGGTTTTGTTTTTTGTTTTTCTCCCCTACTTAGTAATTTACCTGCAATAATTTATAGGGACCAAACTTCCAACTGAGCATGTGTGCTTTCCATAGGTATGCACCGGTGGGCATCCTCTTCCTGATCGCAGGGAAAATTGTTGAGATGGAAGACATGGGTGTGATTGGGGGACAGCTTGCCATGTACACGGTGACAGTCATTGTGGGCCTCCTCATTCACGCTGTCATTGTTCTACCACTCCTCTACTTCCTGGTAACCCGGAAGAACCCCTGGGTTTTCATTGGAGGGTTGCTGCAAGCACTCATCACAGCTCTGGGGACTTCCTCAAGGTAGGTGCATGTGTGTGGCTCGTTCCTCTAAGACAGGGTGTCTAAACCTTTACCTTGGATCTGAGCCTCTTGGGTTAGGAGTAAGTAGAGACATTTTATTCTAGATTTCAAATTTTAGGAACATTGAATTGACTTTTTTCACCTCTAACACTGATCATACTTCCTTGATGACTATCTGTAAATACTTTTGAGGGACAAAGGGAAAGGGAGAGACCTTTCCTATCTACTACAGCCCTATGATGTCTGCCTGAGAGAAAAGGGGAAAAAAATAATGTGGCCCAGGCATCCATGGTATGGGAATAATCACAAGTAATTCCTCAGAGGAATCCAGACACAGAAGTGATCCTATAAGGTCATCACACAACTCCTAACCCCCTACTTAGGCAAGTGCTGACTTAGTCAGAGCATGAGAGAGTTAGGAAGACCAAAGACAAAACACAGAACCACTGGGGACACTCTACTGACATGCCCTGTTTTTCTGTCCCCAGTTCTGCCACCCTACCCATCACTTTCAAGTGCCTAGAAGAGAACAATGGTGTGGACAAACGCATCACCAGATTCGTGCTGCCCGTGGGGGCCACCATCAACATGGATGGGACCGCTCTCTACGAGGCTTTGGCTGCTATCTTCATCGCTCAGGTTAACAACTTTGACCTGAACTTTGGACAGATTATTACAATAAGGTATAAGGAAAGATTTCTACTCAACATTTTCTTCGAGACAGTGTTAGCAGATGAGAGAATGCTTGAGGTTGGGTGAAGAAACTGATCAGGAAGTGGCTCACACATAAACAGGAGGATGGAGCTGGAGGGGGCAGTTTGAGGTTTAGATGAATTTGTTTTTCAGCTTTTCAACTTCAAGTGTGAATATTCACTCAAATAATACAGAAGTGAATGGCATGGAAAATATAACTTACCTGTTACCATATTAAATCTTTCTGTTAGGTACCCATTGTCCATGACTGATTCCCAAAGACCTTTTCCAATGCAAAGACATGCACATATTTCTTTTCAGTAATTAACCATACCACACATACCATGTACCACTCCATTGGTTTGTTTCTCAACACAGAATTTACAGATAGCTAGCTCAGTTTTTAATATCTACAAAATATATAGCATGGATAATTCTATTTTGGAAACACCAAGTTATACTCCAATTTTTAAAACATTAAACTGTGTCTATAGGCTATATAGGAAAATGAGAACACACTTGAAAACTGGATTAGTTTATTCTCTTCAGTTAGTTTTTGGACAGTACAAAATAAATGACAGATCATTCAAGTAAAGCAGAGAACACAATTTTACGGAGAATCATTTAACCCATACTTAAGATGTCTAGTGAAAAGTCATTTTCCTCTTTGTGTTCTTAGTGTCCTTCTGCAGAGGCAGCTGCTGTTCCTGGCAGTTTTCCTTGTACCTGCCAGAGACCGCCCACGTGTACATGCAGATTTAACCTTTCACCCTTTCTTGCCTATTGGAGCAAGTACAAGGGACCAGAGACAAAGACTTAGAGACAAAGCCTCTGAGATTTCTAGATCAGAACAACTGCCCCTTCATTGCTGTGAGCTTAATTTAGCTAATATTAATATTAGAAATTGGACTTTGGTTTTCACAGTTCTTCAGTAGTGAAGTTTCCCTATATATAGAAGATATATATGTTACAATATCCTCTACCTAGACGTACATGTTAACTTTGCCATGCCCAAGCTCTATCACTCTTTCTCTTCTTCCCTGTGTATTTCTGTCACAATATGTCATTTGTACATCACTCAGCATTCATCTCCTAAGAATAAGAATATTCTTCTACATACCCACAATAATACAATCTCAAAAGTGCTCCCAAAATACCCATCCTATATTCAGATTTCCCCAGATGCCTCCCAAAATATTCTTTGCAACTTTTTCTTTTTCTCAGATCAAGATCAGATCTCGATTTTATGTCTTAAAGTATGTTTTAGATCTATTTTAAATCTCTCTGTCACTCCCTCCACATTTTTCTTATGTTTATTTAGAAATGTATTATATATTCTCTCTCTCTCTTTCTCTCTCTCTCTCTCTCTCTCTCTCTCTCTCTCTCTCTCTGTGTGTGTGTGTGTGTGTGTGTGTGTGTGTGTGTGTGTGTGTGTGTGTGTGAGATGAGACTGGGTTACTATGGCCAGGGATCATAGGCTGACTAGGAATCAGGAGGCCCAGTCTAACCACACAGGAAGCTGGTATCGTGTGTCAATGCTCTATAACCTATTCGCAGATGTACCTTGGGATATTAGCTGACGAGCCTTGAACAAAGGTTCAGCTGTGTGTGAGGTAATAATGAAAATGGTATCAGTCACCTAAACAAAGCACAAATAACATTTCTCTTTAAGGTTTGCTCCACAAAGTCTTCAAGGCTGGTGGGTATTTCACCATGTCAGAAATGAAGGCTACATTTCCAAAGTTTCTAGGTAGTCCCTTCATCCAGGTGGTCTATGATAGCTTTTCACCATTTACAAACTTTTTGCCAGTGGGAAGGGGATGGGGGGAGCCAGAAAATGACCAGTCATGTCCAATTGTGTTTTATGAACCAGGATTCAGGGGGCTGGGACGTGTTAATCTCATTCTAGGTGGCCATACCAATTAGTCATTCTGCTGCCATAGCCAGGAAGGAGTATGGAGAATGATAAGCAATTTAGATCTTGCCAATTTTATTATTCATGAGGACAAAGTTTCGCATTCTCACATCACCCTATCAAATAAGTCTTAGACAATTAATATACATGCAACTGGGTCCATACTGACCACACACACACACATACACACACACACACACACATACTCGCATGAACGTCCATACTCACCTGTGAGTTCCTTGGCAGTTCTGGGGTAAATCTAGGGCCTCACATGTGCTAGGCAAGTGCTCTACCAAGTCACCTACCTTCTTCTGTTTCCTTTTAGACCTTATAAAATAATTGTAAAAACATAGAAAAGGACATCGCCACCAGTTTCTTTACTTAAAAATGGTCGCAATAATAAAGCTCACTTCACAAAGGTTATTGTGACAATCAAATGGAACAGACCATATTAGACATATCAGCTGACACATAATAAAAAGCTTATGATCACTTTTAATTGGTATGACTATTAGCTCAGTGAATTGTTATTTATTTACTATTTCTATTTTTCTAATGCAAATTCTCCAACCAAGCATGGGAACAGGGTTGTGTGAGGAATTCTTCACTAGAAGGCATTTGTAAACCTTTCTGTTTTGGTTTTTCTGTCAACAGCATCACAGCCACAGCCGCAAGCATTGGGGCAGCTGGGATTCCTCAGGCGGGTCTGGTCACCATGGTCATCGTGCTGACATCTGTGGGCCTGCCCACGGATGACATCACACTCATCATCGCAGTGGACTGGTTTCTGTGAGTATTCAGAGGTTGTGTTCTGACTCACAAGTCCATCCCCTTTTCGCACCCCCACATTTCTAGAATAACAAACAGCCTAACATGGGCTTTCAGAAGAATAGAGCAGAAGACACACTGACTTGTAATTAAATATTTCCTCATTACCTGGTCCCCAGTCCTTATCTAGAGTCCCAGCCTGAAGTGCCAAGTGAAATTCCTCCTCTCTCAGCCTGTAGGGCACATCTGGCTGCTCTCCCTCCCACTCCATAAAGCCACTCAGAGTTGGGAAACCTACTGTCTACAAAGCTGACTTAAGTTAGCCAGGCTTTCTCTGGGTTGCACAACACAGCCCATCAGCAGCTGGAACTGCAGACCCTACATGCCAGCTCAGGCCCTTCCTGCCTGTACTTCCCATTACAATGGGGTAATTCAGGGCAGATGTTTGCCTCTGAAACCCATGAGGGGAGGGAACAGACAGAGAGCTCATATCATCAAGTGTAATTGATCTGTCGCTTTGAGGAAAATAGCAAGAAATGTACCCTCCACATCCTTGTATCCCCACCATGTAGGGCTTGTCTTCCATCTTTCCTCACTCTTCCAAGGACATTGTCTGTCCCTAGTCTCCCATAAATTCCCATCTGCTGAATAAAAAGTTGTTTAAGGGGTATTCGAAGAGAGTACACAGGCAAATACATTGGATGCTGAAGACCACATGGAATGTCTTCACTAGAGTTAGGAAGAGTCCAACAGTGAACACCGAGGTCAGGGGCACATAGCATGAGTTCCCAGGTTACTTGGATCATCACCTCAGGCCCTACAGTGACAGTATCAGCCTACCTAACCACCATAGTTTCCACCTTCCTAACAGCAGAGATAGCTGAGTTCTCTGTCTTCTGTTGACATCATAGGGATTAAATTCATTGACAAGAAAGAACTCAGTCCATAGTTTGGCTTTTGACACCAACCCTCTGGGGTTGGGGATGTAACTCAGTTGGTAGAGTTGCTTGTCTAATATGCATGAGGCTCTGTGTTCATTCCCTAGCATCCCATAAATTGAGAGGGGAAGAGGATTATGCAAACCTGCCATCTCAGCATGTGGCAAATGAAGTTCAAAGGATCATAAGTTAGAGGCTATCCTCCTAGGCCACATAATGAGCTCAGAGGCAGCCTGAGCTAAAAGAAAACTTTTTGGTTTTTGTAGAATAGAAGCTTCCACACTCAGGATTTTTTATCTTAGTGCATTAAACTGATTGAAATGAGCAACATATTAAAGCTATATGGTTTGCACTCATTACTATAGTATAAAAACTCACAAGTGCTTTCATTTCTTTTAATTTAGAATAATAATTCATTTTGTGTTGGCATAAATAACAAAAATAATCACTACTAGACAAAAAGGTTAGTGGGGGGGATGGCACTGAGTTACATTTTGTAAGTCCCCCTAAGTATCCTGCTGAACATCAGACAGCTGCAACTGCCCTAACTGCCCCTGCATCCAGTGGGCTGTGAAGTCATGCATCATGTAGTCTATGCAGAATTTACCACAAATTCCTGAGAAAATAAGAGTAAATGAGACAATAGTATTACTGTAAATATGTTTTTTTATCCTGACACCTCCCTAAGGAGCCTCTGTACCATGCTTTGAGGATCATTAATACACTGGTAGGTGAATGGAGGAAAGATAAAATGTTAAAGTAGGAAAAAAAAGACTAGGGAAATGGCTCAGTTGGTACAAGAGTGTGTTGTGTAAACTGAGGGCTTGAGTTTTATCTGCAGCACAGTACCTATTAAAAACAAGCAGGGCACAATGGCACACACCTAAAATTTCGGCACTGGCACTGGTAAGGCAGAAATAGGAGAAACTTTGGGGATGCTGGCAAATAAATAATAAATAAATAGCTAAATTAGTGAGTTCCAGGTTTAAAAAAAGAACCGATCGCAAAAAAATAAGGTGGAAAATAATTGAAGACCACATGGTTGGCTTCCACACGTGCATGTGCGCAGGTGAGCTCACAAACACACACACACCACACCACTTGTAGTGGGGGCTTGAGTGCAAGGGAGCAGGAGTCAGTTCTCACTGTTCCCAATAGCCAAACTAACTGCTGAAAACTAGTCACCTATTTGTCCCTGTTACTTTGAACAGTGACTGTTGTAAGTCACTGTCAAAGTATGTCAAGTATGAAATCAGTTCACTGGAGGGATACACACTACAAAGATCTAGTGGTGTTCATGGGACCCTCTTTTTTCCTCCCTTCCTGCTCCACCTGCAGGGACCGCCTCCGAACCACCACCAATGTGCTGGGTGACTCCCTGGGAGCAGGGATTGTTGAACACTTGTCACGACATGAGCTAAAGAACAGAGATGTTGAAATGGGGAACTCCGTGATTGAGGAGAATGAAATGAAGAAGCCATATCAGCTGATTGCCCAGGACAGTGAACCTGAGAAACACGTGGCTGACAGTGAAACCAAGATGTAGACTGACATAGGAGTGCTTTCTTGAGCACCAGGTGTTGGGGAAACTCTTCTGCGATATGTCCATCTCATGGGGCTCACTGATACAGTGAGCCCCCTCTCCTTTCCTCCCTACTCTGATAGGATTGGAAAATGCCCAAAAACAAGGAAGGGCTTGGCAGCAGCCAAAGTATATTACTTTCAGACCATATTTGAAAATTTTAAATCATTTCATATTAGTCTTACCAAGTGGAATCAAACATAGTTTTGATATCAACCAAATTTAGATGGTAAACAATTCTATGTGATTGTTTTATAGGTAAAAGCATTAAAAAAATGATTGGCTAAAAAAGATTTTTAAATCAACTTTCAAAATTTAAAAATCTTTCAGAACACAATTGAGTTTTCGTCTTAAAACATAACAACTTGATGAGCAATTATCAGTTACCTTGTGGGTAGCAGAGATGTTTCCCCATTTCTTTTTACATCTGTCCTGACTATCAGTATCAGGACAATACCCACATACACTCAGCTGTGAGGAGGATCAGAAAGTGTGGTCTTGAGTGAGACTCATCTCATGTCTTGGCCTCAGTGTTTTCATCCTGAAAATGAGTGACTCCTCTGAATACACTGGGCCTCTCTAGTTGAGATTTCTGTGACACCAGGAAGACCCTGCCCTGTATAACATGGAGATCTCAAAGAGGACACTTAATGGGAATTGACATCTCTCTGTAGGGGCAGCCTGTGTGTGGCTCACTAGGTCCTGGGTCCAAAATGTTGGTTTTATACAGTAGACATACTGAAGGCCATTCCAGGAATGGGATTATTTGTGGGGCTCCTTGCCTGTTTTTTGTTTGTTTTGTTTTATTTACCAATACTAGAAGCACTCACTTCTTGAGTATTCGTTCCAAACCCGGAGATGGCGCTAAGAAAGCTTCCCACCACTCCTCAACTGACAGTTAGATGCTTAGGAAATGAACAGAGAACTAGAAACTAGAAAGTGTGTTCATGGTCTTCCTACGGAACACTAAAAAGCAGAGAAAGAATAGTGTATGACCAACACTACAAATGGAGGATTCTTTATAAAGATCAAGAATTGGGGTTTTTTTATAGAGAAGCAAAAGAAAGAGCTACATCTCAGCCATTTTTGTTAACCTGAGCACTTTGTCTTCAGCTCCCAATCATTCCTTTAAAGAAATGGCATCTAATGCCACTTCTTCCATACTTCAGAGTCAAACATATGAGATTCCTGGGACAGATCCATGTGCTGAGTGGATGTTCTCATTTCTGAAAAAGTTTTTGTTTTGAGGTTTTTTTGTTTTATTTTATAATTTAAACAAGTTCTTAGAATGAAAGAAACAAGATACTTCTTTGTATAGAAACACCACTTGGCAAATCATTCACAATTCTCAAGTGGGGTTTGCTTTAGTTTTGATTACGGCTCTACAAAAAATTGTAGATGAGTCAGCGTGAAACTAACATCAATAAGGATGGGGAAAAAAGACAGCAGGGGCATTACTCTCAAGCAAGGCAGGTCCCAGGATTAAAAGAAATGAATTATTTTTACTTCCTTGGGAATATTCAATCAAAGGGGAGGCACCGGACAGCACCAGCTGCATTAGTTTCTGACTGAGAATGATGAATGGACATAATTATGCTAACAAACTGAGAATCTATCAGTGGGTCTCCCAATCTACAATTAGAGATATTTTTATAGAGATCTTGAGCATTACATGCATATAATGGTTAACACTAGGTTGTGGCGGAGTAATCGTTTAATAATGGTAAGCTCTATTTGGGAAATACACTGCAGAAGTCAATGTCTGTTGCAGTCATTTTATGACACTAGCTGAGTGAAACTTAATCATGTCAAATTAATGCTGTTACCCAGTATGAGTTATTTTTGTACTAACCATTTCTTATGAAAACAGGTCCTCTAAGGTGATGCCAGTCCATCAGAGGCTCCGCATTTGCGTGCACTCACTGTGAACTGGAAAACATTACTTTGTAGATGTATTTTCAATAAAGAAGAAATAGTTTTACATTAATGTATTTGTATGTTGTTTTTGTTCTTTCCCTCATTTATGGAAATATTGTCGTGAAATCTTGGAGAAAAGCAGCTGGGGGAGTTAGCCGTGAGGCAATATGTAATGACATTCTGTAGCTCAACTCTGTAGACCTCTCTTCTGTAGGGAGGCCAAAAAACGAGGGAGAGATGTGGGATGTCTGGTGCTGTGACAACTTGCATTCAGTTGCCCAGGTCAGATTTCAATTTCTCAGATAAAAGGAATCATTTCTGTGCTGGGAATCAGAAAATTGAATGCTACCACAGGACTCCTTCAAATAGTGATGTTTCTGACTGACCTCCAAGTTGTCAGTTTATCTGTGTGGTTAAGGCTGCCGTTTAGGAAAAGAGCAGAGTTAGATCCCAAAAGGTATTTCAAAAGCAGCCCTAGTTACTAATAACCACTTACGTAGAACTGTTTTCCTCAAGCTTCTTAACAAAGAATTGGTGGTCAATATCATGAAATTTCCAGCCTGAAGTTCTAGCTGTAAACCCTATAATCTCTCTGGCTACCAATAGGGGGCAACCACCTACAAAAAAGTTTCCTAGTACAGCCCGTGGAGTTTATGCTATTTTGTGAACGCTTGATATTATAAGGCTTTTGCATAATTGCATTTTTCTTAAATTTTGTCAGTTTCTCTATTAGGATGAGAGTTTTTACAAATACTGTATTTGAACCTTTTTCCAAGGGCATAGACGGTGCTCATTTAGCCTGTTTGGGAATAGGAAGCAGGTTGCTCACATCCAAAAGAACAAGACATGGTCACCCTTGAGAGAGGGATTATCTGCAAGCCTGTGGAATATCCTAAACACTGGATTGCATTCTGGGAAATGCCACAGCGGATCAACCCACCACTAGAAAGTACTCCTAAACCCATTTCTCTGTGTCCTAAAGTGGTGTCTCTCCACAGAATCATCTAAAGAAGCTGGTCACCCGCGGTGAAACTGGGGAACCATTGTGGCCACGAGGAACAGGGCACCACAGACCCAGTCTAACCAGAATGAGAAGGAAACAGGCGGACACACACATACACACACTCATACACACGTGGGTGGTCATAAATCTGCTCACAAACAGAACCATTTTAAAAAAATTAGGCTGATATTTTTCACTTTTTCCAAATACATATATTTCTTTTTAAATTTCTAGGTCTTCAGAAGATAAGGTCCATTTCTTCCTTTCCCTGTATCCAATCCCACTGTCCAAAGCAACAGGAATCCTTCCTAAAAGAAAAGGGAGGTGAGGCATTCTAGCACCGATGCTTGCCTGAGTCTGAGGGGAACTTGGAGGAAGGGTTTGTTTCCCCCTAGAGGGGAGCTTTATGGGCAAGACCCTGCTGGGGTCCGGAACACGGGGCCTCTTTCCGGGCAGCCCGCTGGGCTCTTGACCCGGAGCTGCTGTCAGTCATCAGGCTTCTGTGTTAGTGGGCTGGGTCTCCTCTGCTCCCACCCGGGTGGTCTCAGATCTGGATCAACAAAGCCTAGCTCTGTGTGGCCTCCTCTCCGGGCCAGGCAGCTGAGAGGTGTCACGACTAGGGCACATTCTGAATGAATAAGCCCACATTTAAAAAAAAAAAAAAAAGGAACGGAGAGGGGAAGGGAACTGAGCAGTGTTCTAAGGGGGGAAGTGGAGAGAAATCTGGGGAACATGCGCAGCTATCTCAGAAGCCCATTCAGAACCACCACCGAGGAGACTCTAATCTGCCTGAGAATTTACCTGAGCAACGCTTAATTCTAAAGTCTACATCAACAAAAGGGCTTCATCTGTAAAAAGCCATCCAGAGCGGTAAAATTCCTCAGGGTCCCCTTTCCCGGTTCCCTCTGCCACTCAACCTATGCAAAAATCTCTCCAAAAGGCCCCATTTTCCTAAGCATCCTTGAGTTTTCCTCATCATTTTTCAGAATTCTCCACACATGTGATTTTGGACCTGTGAGCCATGGCCCTTTTGCCAAGTCACCTGAGACCCCCAGAAACACAGATATTTACATTACAATTCATAACAGTAGCAAAATTACAGTTATGAGGTAGCAACAAAATAATTTTATGGTTGCGGAAATCACCAAAATATGAGGAACTGTATTAAAGAGTCGAAGCATTAGGAAGGTTGGGAACCACTGTTCCGGGAGTCTAGAGGTTTCTCTTCTCCCATACTTTCCCTTCCTCCTTCAGCCAGACTCTAGTACTCTGAAGCAGCAGGGGAAAGACTGCCGACCATAGAGCCGAGTCCTCTTGCTCACAAAACTACTACTCCAGCTTTGGTTTTTAGGACATTCATATTTCACTAAATTCTACCTCTACAAGTAGAGCTGTCAGATAAAATAGAAGAAATCCCATTAACCTTGAACATGCTCACTGATGTGTACATGTGGGGGTCAGATAAAGCTCACCACCGTCTTTAAACCAGCTTTCACATTGGGTTAGCATATTTTGGAAGGGATGTCTTAATTAAATGGTGACCTAAGATTGGCGCATTATAAATGCCAGCTTCCTCATCTTAAACGAATATTATCATTCCTTTTGCAAGGATGGCAACGAAAAGAAAATTGAGTATATATACATCATTTATATGCTTGTGTGTGTGTATCAAATTCTCGGCTCAGCTCTTGGCACTCGAGACGATTTTGAAAATGTTTATAACAAAATGGGCTAATAAAGGCAGGAAAGGCCTGTGAAGACACTGAAGGGGGAATGGGGTAGGAGGGGACGCACAGGAAGCCACTGCAGTGCTAGGCTCCACCTGAGTCCATGGTTAGCTGGAAAGAACTTAATGAGAAGGTCATAAACGGATGTCTTCTGGGAGGGAGGCTGTGGGGAGGAGTACTGTCACCCCTGGAAACCAGCATCTCCAAAATTTGCCAGAGCTCCTCAGGAGGGGCCCAGGCGCTGCACCCGGGGCAGAGCAACAGTCCCTGCCAGGGTCTGCGAAAGCTTTTGTGTCCCGTCTGGTTCTCTCAGCAGCCTGGCGCTGCATGGTGGTTTTGTGAGGCGCATAATTCGACACTCTGAAGAGACCACCCAGCTTCCTCTCCCAGAGTCTCCCAGAGAACAAAACTGTCCCTCTGTGTGCCGGTGACCTCTCCCTCTGCCGGCCCCCTCCCACTGTAGTCTTGTCCTCGCAGCCAAGTGGAAATGGAAAAGCCAGTCAGTCAAGCCTTCCCTTGATGGGAACTAGGAGACGCAATGCTTAAAGTGCCCAGAGAGAAGGCCACTCTGAGCCTAGGATACTGCTACCACCACGTGGCAAGGGGCTGCTGGCCCAGAGCAAGTCACACCATGTGAACACCTACGGTTCTCTAGAAATCCATTATGGATGGGCTCAAGGGGAGCTGTTGGTTGAGAAATAGCTTAGAAGTTTGAATAAAGACTGAACTACAAGTCTGTGTCTTTAAGCGTGATCCTCAAAGTGTAGGCTGGGATGGATATTAACATCCCTTGGTCACTTATTAGAAATGCTCGTTCTCAGGCGCCATCCTAGACCTGGAATCACACTGGAAGGTGGAACCCAGCAGTTCGCTTTGGCAAAACTGTTGCGCACCAAGGCTTTAGGACAACTGATCCTGAGTCTGAGAAGGAAGAGACTGTGAAACTGACCACAAGTGTTCTCTTCCTTCCTTGGCAATGTGCTGTGGCCCTTGGGCAGGTTGCTTAACATCCCATGCCTCTCTTTGCTCATTTTTTATTTCCTGGGATTATGAAGAAAGCAAAGGAAAAGTCCCTGGTGTGTATATATGCTTGAAAAAAGGATTTTGTTCAGGTACTTACTATACTGAGCTAATAAATTTGTTCATGGTTCCACGGCAATCCACAGAAAAACATCAGATCCTTCATGTATTTAACAGGTGCCAATCATGTGCCAAGCACAGTAACAGACACCATAGATAAAGCCCCTCTCTTTGTCGAGCTTTATTTTATTCAGGTATAAAATAGATTTCTGAGGACTAAACTATGTCTTGCCTCCAACATTTGTATATTAAAACACAACCCCAACCCCTATGGACATGTGTGCTCAAAGCAAAGGCCACGATCTGGCAGCCCAAGCAGACTAAGACACAGTATAAGTACAGTCACTGTTATGAAAAAGAACGACAGTATAGTGTGAAGCCTGGAGAGGGACTGGAGAACTGTAAGTACAGGTGGTCAAGGGGACTTCCTGAGGAAAGTCTTGTGTAAAAGATCTTAGTGCAGTAAGGTACCAGCTTTGGACTCAGAGTGAAGAAATGGCTGGGAGCAAAGCATGTCAGCTGTGCAGTGTGGGCTGCCCAGGAAGCCATGAGAAGCCAGTGTGGCTGGATGAAGGGGATGGAGTCACATAAGGACCAAGGCTTCATCTGGGAGGGTCGACAAACCACACAGAAAAGGGAGATTTTAGTCTACATATGATGGGATGCCTTTGGGAATGAAGGGCTGAGATTCTTTATTTTGAGATATGATCGTGCCTCCTCCAAAATCCACACATGTAACATGGGGTTTCTGGCAGGCCTACCCCATGGTTTAGACCTGCTGCTGCTGTTTATCTGGACTAGCAATTTCTAAGTCCCAAAGAAACACACAGACATCTATATTAATTTCATGCTGTTTGGCCTATGGCTCAGGCTTATTGCTAGCTAGCTCTTTCATTTTAATTCAACCTATTTCCATTAATTTGTTCTGCCATGTGGTCCGTGGCTCAACTGTGTTAGCTTACATGTTTCTTCTTGGGCGCCTGGGTCATGTCTTTCTTAACTCTACCCTCCTTCTCCTACCTATGCTCCAATTGCCCCTACCGCCTACTTCTTCTATGGTGCCTGCAGTTCTTTATTCACAATATACAGAAAGACATTCCCACATCACATACATCCATAGCATTGGTGATAGTAAGCACTGGGCCTTTAAGTGAATAGGGTAAGAACACTTCTCCTTCTTTAACACTGACTAGGATAATAATGGCTCTTATAAAAGAGGCAACCCTGCAGCCTCGGGTTGCTCACATTCTAGCCTTCTACTTGGCATGGTATTCTTCCAAAGGATGCGTCCTTCACCAGACAATTGACTCACCATGGAGAAGTAAATCTTTGCTCTTTATAAATTCCCCAGTGCTGGATATATGATTATAGCAAACAAGACTGAGATAATATGTTACTGTTCTTTTTAGTAAAAAGCTGGCCAAGCCCAGTTTTTGCCCACATCTTCTGGGCAAATCAGTCACTTTCTATAAAGATGGTTAACATCCTTCAATGCCATCTCCTCTCTCCATGTTCTCTCTTCTTTTCTCTACAGTCTTCTATCAGCCCTGGCTGACCTTCAAGACAGGACCCCATGAGACCCCCTGTTTCTCAGCCTGCCATCCCCATTCACAGGAATGAATAAAGCTCAGATGTGGAAGTCAACCTCTGTTGGTCAGGGTATGAAACACAGCCAGGAAATGAGGTGGAAGCTTGCAATATTCTCCTCAGAAATCTCCCTTATGATATCCCTGATTTTTCCAGCCATGCCCAAAGCTGAAAGGACTGGGTTTTTCATTGTCCACTTCTCCTTTTGCATAAGAACCCCATGGTCTGGCTCAGGATAAGTAAGGCAGGAAATGAGAGAATTTAGCAAATGGGTTTCCTCCATAATACCTGCTCTCCAGCCTATTGCCTTGAAACAAGATCCTATTTTCAGCACCAAAACCTGAGTACTGTCAATTTCTCTCTACTATAATTATCCCAATTTCTTCAGGCAAATGGTTGGCCTTGGTCGGCTTGGCAAAAGTATATTTCTGACAAGTAAAAGAGAAAATTACATCAACTCTTCCTCAAATTTTATGGCATTGTTATAGAGAGGGGAGGGGAGCCTGGCAGTCAGGAATTTTTTCTCTGGGGTTCTTTTTCATGCAAGTTTTTCAAAAATTCATCTCCTGCTTCTTAATTTTCCCTTGGAGATTTATTCACTTATGAAACTAAAACTATTTGAGCCTTCTATGTCAGGCTGAGTTTTTTCCTTCATAATTTATTCTGCATATCCCTCCCTTTAAATTACAGGTCACTTCTGGTCAGGCCACCAGGTCACATTGGACTTCCTAGACTTTGGAGGCCCCATGAGATGAAAGGCTAAGGAGCCTCCACTGAAGAAGGAGATGGGCCATCCTGAATGTCAGATGCCAACGAAACTTGGCCCTAACTTCTAGCCCTGGCATAGATTGTATCTGGATCCTCTCTGGTTCTTTCCTCATAAAAGAACCCTAGTGCGGAGAAGCAACTTCACATAGTGTTAACAGCCATTTTCTCCAAGCCTTCCCAAAAGAAGATGGAAGGAGACTTTGATGTAGGAAGGAAGGCAATAGCCACTGACAAGCAGTGATCAGACAGCAGCAGCATCACCTCCTCTCCAACCCAATTCCCATTATGCAGAAGGAATTCAATGGTCCATCTCAGAAAAATGAAAAAACTCCTTTGTCCATCAGCTTCTACTCACATTGTCCTGATCCAGCTGGTGCTCCCTGTGAATTCCTAAGACTGAGAGTCAGTCCTAGTT
The DNA here is from genome assembly GCA_004025045.1 of Sigmodon hispidus. Taxonomy (NCBI): domain Eukaryota; kingdom Metazoa; phylum Chordata; class Mammalia; order Rodentia; family Cricetidae; genus Sigmodon; species Sigmodon hispidus. The sequence continues at coordinate 16,962 of PVIH01005029.1, read as the reverse complement.
AAGTTTTTATGCTGGCTTTGCAGCCTGAAGCTCCAGACAACATCAGAACTATTTTATTTAGCAATATATATTAATATATATATGGATGTGCAGAGGTCAAGGACAGCTTGTGAGAGTCAGCTCTCTCCTCTCACTATTTAGGTTCCTGGAATTCTACTCAAGTCATCAGACTTTGACAACAAATGCCTAACCCCATCGAGCCATTTCTCCCCAGCCTCCTCTTCCTGTACACCCTACTATAGTAACTTCATATCTCTATACCCAGCATCACCTCCTCCACTGGGGAAGCAACTTTAGAATCAAAGAAGTTTGTGGAGATTTAATTAAGACACTCTTGGCTCATGCCCAGCACCTACAATACTCAATTATATCTTTATTAAAGCTGGAATTAAGCAGAAGATCAGTGCATCACTCTGGCCACAGGCCATTCCAAAAGGTCAGCAGCTCCAAAGACCCCCAACCCCAACCCCACTTGTGGACATCGAATGTCCACACTCCATGCTGCTTTCCTGTGCTCAGTCTCCTTTGACTGTGTCTGCAGAGGGAACGATGCTACCACAGGATGGCAGCAGATCGCCACCACTGCGCCCCCAGCTCGAAAGCCAGATCAGTTGGTTGAAGTGAGTTATTTAGCTGTAATATTATTATAAGACAGGTCCAGGGAATTAGGGCTTCAGTGAGGAGGACTATTTATCAACACATCTCAAGAAAACAGTGACACGGGCTAAGGCTCAGAGGGGCTGGAGTGTAACAAAGATCCCTAGCTTCCTGGGGGAACTCTGAAACTCTCAACCCACCTACTCCCCCGCCCAGAAAAAAACATACATAAACTCCTATGAAACAAACCCCAGACTCCTAGTGCTGGTCTGCCCAGATCCTCCCTACCACCCAAGGTTCTTTATTATAATCCTCTGAGAAAAACATCTGGCTCACCAGTTCCAGGCTCAAGATAATTATGCATTAATTCATCAAATAGTGAGGTGCACAGATAGCACAGGTCGTATCAAGGGAAAAAACAAGCAGTGGTATTCATGTGATAGGAACAAGAAGAGGGTCGGACAGGGCATCCCAGGGAACAGTGCTATGAACCAGGTCCATCCTCAACCGTCCAAATCTCGATGGGGTAGATAGTCTGGTGTTTGATCCCAAACACTATGACACATGAACTAAAGCAGGCTACATGTTTCTAGACTCTGATCTAAGCACTCAATCTCCCTTACATATCAGAAATGCTCTAATTTAGTTATAGTGTCTCTTGTCAGGTATAAGATAAAGACCTTCATATGCAAAAGGGGAAATTATGGGCTGAAAGCCTACTGCATGTTAACACCTCACAACAATCCTGTAAATAGGCCTTAATTCATTTACTTGCCTGTGAGAAAGTGGAGGCTCAGTGGATAGGTAGTTTATTCAAGGTAAAGTTGCAATTTAAACAAGGTCTACATCCAAAGCAGGTGCCCTCCTGATGTGGTCTACTCTAACCCTGGAAGTGAACTCCAGGTAAACACTGTAGGACTTCATCTAAAACATTCTATAGGTTTTGAGGTTAGTTGGCCCCGGATAGCATTTTTAAACGAAAGAATATGAAATCATGCATGCGAAAAACCTGCTTTGAGAAATTTTCAGTTACTTACATGTATAGGCTTTTATTCTAAATTACATTTCATGAATCACAAATGTAAAGCTTTAGTTCCAAGCCTTTGCTAATCAATAACTAATAACTGATTAATAATTTTTCATGTTATATACTGCAAGAGTTTGAGGGCCTTTTTGTTTCCAAAACCTCATGGTTTTCAAAGGTTTGTCTTTCAGAGACAGGGTCTACTTCATGGAGTGCTGTCATAGAGTTTAAAAAGCCAAATGCTTTCCTACCACACATTTTGCAAATTCAGTTCTGAGTTCCCTTGGTGTGTGTGGGCATCTGTGAAAGGAAAAATATCAGCTCAGGACCCCCTAGGTCAAGTTCTGAGATCAAGTTCTCAGCACTAAGACTTATTTGTCCCAGGGGGACAGACTGGGAGGATAAGACACAAAGACAGGAGGTAGAGGATGAGGGGGAAGAGGAAGAGGAAGAGGGGCAGGGGTATTCGTCCCAGAGGTACAAAGAACTGCCTCTGGATAGAGAAGAGACAGACATGGAATATAGGAAAATGGTGGTTTATAAAGATAAAAGGGGAAGCTGTGTGTTAGGATGGTGTGTTTAATTTTAACTGAGTATGTTAATTAAGTGAGCCAGAGGAAGCTTTTGATTGCTGGACTTTGATACTTTGATATCTGGACCCTGTTTGTCAGCCTCAGGTGAAGGAAGTGGCCAAATAAGGGAATAAACCTTGGTGGCTAGCTTCGGAAATGTCACCTAACATTTTTTTAGCAAGACAGAGGGATTGGGGAGAAGGGCAAGTTCTGCCAGACCACATGCTCAAGAAGGCTAGACTCCCTGCGCGCTAGTCTGCTTCCCCAAAAAGCATCCCACACTGTGGTAGATGTGAAGATGGTCACCACCAAGAGGCTTGCTATATCTGCTCAGTGAAGGTCTGATGGCACTCTGGAACTAACAAGAGCAACTCTTCGTCAGCACTGACATCTGGTGGCTGGGGAGAGACCAGCATGTCAATGCCCTGCTCACAGCACAGATCCAGGGAAAAGGCACCAAGCCCATCTCCAGCAGAATTTCACTCCTCCATGTCTGCCTTGCTTCTCCATGCAGCTGTACCCCTCAAGTCACTTACAGTCACACAGGGTCAGAATCACCACCCATCATGTGTTCGAGAGCAAACTATTCAAACTCTCTAGGAGTCCCTGTGACATCATCAGAAGAAGAAAACCATCCATGGTGAGAAATGGTATCTTATTTTGTTTACTTTCCAACAGCCCCTTCTATATCAAGTTCCATATATTTTTTATTCCATCTAGAGCATTCATTAAGTGTTGCACTCTTTGTATTTATTTTCCTGTGTGATCTTTATGAAGCCCTATGAGATGATTATATTACCGTTACTCTCATCTACACATGAGAAAGCTGAGTCTAACTTGCTCTCGGTTGTAAAGTGAACAAAGAGTGAGCTTGGAATTCCAATCAGGAAAGGCTGATGTGATGGTCTTTGGCCTTAGTTGGCATTCCTGTCTTCCCTGTGATTTCAGCCTCTGGCTGTGATAAAGAAGACTGAGCAGTCTCTGTCCACAGAAAGTCCTTCTTCACCTGGAAGTTGATGACATTGGCTGTGACCAGGCCAAGCTGGTAAGGGAGGCCCAGCCGGCCCTTATGAATACACTATAAGCGTACATTAAAAAGTAATAAACAAAGAAGTGTTTTGTTCCAAGTGAATCTCAGCATATTTCCTGGCCAGTAGGTAAAGGCAGCAACAATACGGATTTTGTAAAGTTCTAAACACTGTGGCATTGATGCTGACACAGGTTTCTGTCACCATTGGTTTAAAGCCTTAATGTGCTTCTCCCAGCTCTAGGATAAAGCTGACATTCCTGTACAGTATCATGGCCTTCATTCTGTCCCTGTCCCTCTTCATCCTCATCTCCTTGCCCTTGTCAGGGTAAAAAGGGAAAAATGCTAACCTTCTTATCCTATCGCAGTGGCAATGGACTCTCTGAATCCCAGGCCTGTTCATCTCCACTCCCAAACACTACCCACCCTCTCCCTGATAACCTACTTCAATAGGGCAGCAGGTCTCTTGGAAAGACCTTCCAAATTGTTTCTTTTTTATGCCTTGGCTTCCTAGGCTACTACTATTGCATTAAAATGTTTCTTCTTTATTCCCTGCTGAGATTTTTTTTTCTTTGAGGGGCCAACAAGTATTTTATTTCATATTGTACTCCAATGTACAACATAAAATTTAGATAAACAGATAATTGCTAGGTAGAAGATAGATAATTGATAAAGATAGATGATAAATAATAAATAGATAGATAATAGATAGATAGATAGATAGATAGATAGATAGATAGATAGATAGATAGAAATACATAGAACAAATGGCCAGTATCAACATCTGTTTTGTTAAGTCCTTGTTCTTCCAGTGTTTCTGGGCATATTAACATTGGAATCTGGGGTGAAGTGACTCACTAAGGAGCTGTCCTTCTGGGAAGAAGAATTTTCCCCAGGTCATGAGCCACGACAGCTAGAAGTAGCCCCTTTGAGTCAGGCACACCTGAGGAGCTTGGTCTTTAATACTTCGTCTCTAACACGGCTGCTTTCTTGGTCCTGCCTCGTCTCTAAGTTCCTGGAGACTCTTAGGTGTCAATGAGTTTGACTTGCCCAACAATAGCTTTGCCATGAAGTGCCTGCTCACCACAGGGATAGGCTGGGTCTATGAGAGGACCTACACTGAAATGTTGGCCAGAGCAGGGAGAACTCACCCTTTTCCTCCTAACCAGTCTTGTGAAAACAGCAAAAATCTTCTCTAGGATTTTCCATTCTCCACTGAGAACATTAGACACACAGCTATAGATATCAGGTTTGGATTGGGAGTAAGTGGCCAGCCTGAAGCACTGCTAATATATATAGGATTTGGAAGCTTAGAAGTTATGATGGATATTCAACGTGACTGATAAACAGTCATGTTGAGAAAGTAAAAATCTTTGAATTATAGGTAGTCCCAGCATCCTTTTCGGCAAATGGAGATTTTTATTTAATACCTGTTTTCCAACTGAGTCGAAGAAATTTCTATAATGAGTATACCATTCAACTCTCCTTTAAACAAAAGACAACCATTACTCCGGCAGGACCTTGCATCACCCTTATCTATGTCAGAACATGAAAGGGCTAATTGTCACAGAAAAAAACATAAAAACCTGTCTAGTTCTTGTATAGTCACAGGCACTGGTCACTTTAATATAAAAAAGCACGTCACTTAGCACAATCAGCTTCTGTAATCATTGTATAAGTAGAACATTATATTGTAGATGTGTTCACTTTCTTCTCCACTACACATGCCAGATAGTGGAGACAAGAAGAGTAGGCAGAAGATGCTCTGAGTAATTTTGAGGCATTATTACCAAGTAAGGCTGCCGAGGTTTTGGTCTTTTTGACAAATTGAAAGTAGGCGGCAGAAAAAAATGTTGTTTCGGGAGAGCGCTTTCACTTAGCTGCCCTCTAAGTGGAGACGCATTAGAAAAATCAAAGTTCTCCATACACCAGAGATAAAAATGACGAGTTTGGCTTCCAGAAATACATTCTGGACAGCTACTACAGCTTCAGAAAAAAGGAAAATAAGAAAATTAAATCTGACAGAAGTAAAGGGAAAGAAAAAGACAAGGAAATTTTTTTGCAGTTATCATTTCAATGTCTTTGGAGAGATTCTAGAGCAATTCAGTAACAGCCCACCTCAGTGTCTCTCTGCATTCCTTTATAGATGTGGAAGTCATTTTAATGGTGTTGCCACCTTATAGGCAACAGATAGTGCCTACATGTTAGTTTCCAGATTGATTGCATGATGTCTTACTCAAAACAATTTGAGAGCAAGCCCCGAACCACGACTTGCCTGGAAATGAATTGCACACCTTCACATCAGATGTGGTTCATTATAAACTCAGCAATGAGCTTCTTAGGGATTGTCACAAGTGTCTAATCTCTGAGTGTGGCTTCACTCTGGAGGACTAGACTGTTTCCTGTTTGGATAACTGCACCATCGAATAGGCAGTAGTTATATGAACCGTTCATGCTATTTCAAAGAAAATTAAATTTAAAATTTATATATTTTTTATCTTTTTCCTTCTTTTCTTTCCTTAGAAAAGAGAAAGAGAGAAAGATCCCAGACTTACTGCAAACTCCCTGTATAACTGAGGATGGCCCTGAGTGCTGAGATCATAAGGATAAACCACCATTCCCAGATTTCCACACCTGGATTAGGCAGCATGAAGAAGAAAACATCAAACTTCACACATGATAGGCAAGCACTTTACCAACTAAACTCCCCTCTAAAATCTGAATCAATCCCAACATTAAAAGAGCAAGTTGATTTTTTAGTCTCAATTGCCCACACACAGTGCTTAGATCACTGGACAATGCAAGTACTACATAGGATGTAGCCATCATGGCAGAAAGTCGTATTTGGTGAGTTCTCTCTGGACATGTGGATAGAGAAAAGCTGGAATCTAGAAGTGGGACACTACAAAAGAAATACAGGCAGAGAGGAGAAGTTGCCGTGGGTGGTGGATGTTAGAAAGCAGCCAGAAGGAAATTCAAGTGGAGAATTTGCTGATCCCTTACTCTACAAACACTGCACCAAGCCCTGGAGAAATAAAGATGGATAGTGATAAACTCAGAATGTGATGGAAGAAACAGAAACACTGTTTACAAACCAGAAACACACTTTACACTTTAATAGATATTACAGTGGGAAACACGACGGATGGGGAGAATGCTACGGAGGAGCTCACGGCATTATTAGAGGAAATTAAAGAAGTCACCGAGTGCCTAAAGGTTGAAATGAGAAGATTAGTGTGTAAAATGAGCCCCAGGACAGAGATGGCAGAAACTGGAGAGGACTAGGAGAATAGACATGCTAAGAATATGAGCCCAATATGGAACAAAGCAGGCCAGAGTATAGAGTTCCAAGACCACTGTTTTGTTGTATTGCTTTTAATTAGTTTTCTATCACTATGTTGTGAAGCTAATTTATCTCTATTTCCTGACATTATGAATGTGATCCATTTAGGAGTCAGGACTAGGTTCTGGGTTCTAGCTTCAGTGTCATGCAGCAGCTGTAGGAGTTGCCTAGCTTCCCCAAGTGTCCAAGTTCATCCTCAGCCACAGGACCAGGGGAAACAATAGCTGTTTTGGAGTCCTGACATGAGGACTGAGGGAAGGGATTTTAACTGTGCCTGGCAGAGAAGAGAGACTCTGCAGGTGTTGGGTCTCTCCCTTTCCAAAGGCATCGGAGCAGGCTGCTGGCTTCAGCTCCCAGTCAGCTCTGATTGTCGCTGGCAAGGTGAGGATGGGTGCATATGTTGGATTCTCTGGCGACAGAGGAGTGTGATGTGGCACAACACAAGTTTGAGCATAGTAGTGCTGCAGCTGGAGTGAAAACCACAATCATTTGGAATGCCTCCGTTCACACTCCTTACACTGAGGACAAACATTTGCCAGTTGGTTTTACAGGAACAGTTTGGAAACTGTAGGCAGCAACCACTCAGGACACTTCCTTGAAGGAGTAATGGCGGGTCTTTCCTGTTGACACTCGATGGTCAGCTGTGTGCAAACTTTATCCATAGGAGGCCTCGCTTGCTGTACTTGACACTCTTACAATTTAACCACATATGTGTTAGGCTTATGGAGTTGCTGTTTCTATAATGCATCATCTGTTGCCTTTTCAGTCATCTTAGATCCCGAGCCAATGTATAATTTTCTTGAAAGTAAGAGGTGGGTAAGTGTCTACATACTCATGTGGTATTAAGAACAGTCTTACCCTAGTTGTAAGAGAAAGAAAAGAATTTGTTCCTGCATATCAGAAATCTAAATTTTACTCCTCCTCTTCCTCCCCTAAAAAAGGGTCAGATCAGGTAAGATGAAAAGTCCCTTGCAGTCTAGCCTTTGGTGTCAGATCATGTGACATTACAACATTTAGTGTTGCTGTGGGAGAGTCTGGCCCTTCTTTGCATCAGTCTCAATCAAGACTACATCCTGGGGCTGGAGAGAAAATTCAGTTAGTAGCAGGCTTGCCTTGCAAGCACAGAATCTGAATTTCACCCCCAGAACCCACAGAAAACACTGGGCACAGAGGTGTGTGCACGCTGGGTGGGGAATTGGAGGCAAATCCCTAGTGCTTACTGGCCTGCCAGCCAAGGTAAATCAGTGAGTTTCCAGGCCAGAGAGAAACTTGCTCTCAATAAAAAAAAAGGAATGCCAACCAAGGCTGACTTCCATTGGCAAATACATCCACATGTATGAGAACACTACATGGATAAGATACATACATACACATATATAAACGCACATATATGATACTGCATCCTGGAAACATGCTAGAAAAATCCCTTCAGGTTCTTCAGCCGTTGCCTGTTTTGGGTTATCTTAAAGGGATACAATAGGGCTGAAGAGATGGCTCAGTGGTCAAGAGCACTGACTGTTCTTCCGGAGGACCTGAGTTTGATTCCCAGCATCCACATGGCAGCTAACAACTGTCTGTAATTCCAAGATCTGACACCCTTACACAGTTATACATGCAGGCAAAACACTAATTCACATAAAATAAAAATAAATATTTTTTAAAGGGGATACAATAAATAGTGTGTCTTATATTTTTTCAGTAGTATATTAATTTTCCTTTGGTAAAGAACAGAATGTTAGGAAAGCATACAGAGTAGATCACAGGAGCATCTTCCCTAGCTTACTTTATTGTCCAATATTTATTGTCCAAGAAGCCAATTAAATATTTTCTGTTTTCTTTGAGGTGATCACACTCATCAGGTTCAAGTTATTTAAATGATTAAAGTTTTGTGGTTGCTATAATTACCACAAACTGAATGGTTGAAGACAAGAGAAATTTATCCCCTGGCTGTGTCAGAGGTCAGAAAGTCCAAAATCACTATCACTGGACTATAGTCAAGGTGGCAACAGGACCATGGTCCTAAAAGCCCTGCTAGAGAATCTATTGCTCTCCTGTTCCAGCTTCTAGTGGTTGCAGCATCTCTTGGCTTGTGACCACATCACTCCAATATCTGCTTCTGTGGTCTCATTGCCTTTACTTTTGTGTGTATCAAATTTCACTCTTTCCTTTTTATAAGAGTCACATTGTTAACTACAAAGGAAGTCCACTGGGTAAGGTAGGATGGTGTCTCCATCTCAAGGTACTTAGTCTAACCACACCTGCAAAGATGCTTTTCCAACTGGAAATGAAAATTTCCAGAAAGAAGTCACAACTGGACCTCCTGGAAGGCTGATTAACTGGTTAGAAAGTCAATGACTGTGGGAGGTTGGAATGTTGCAGGTTTAGAGCCTAATTACATTTTATCATTACCATTAGCCCCCTAAGTAACATTCCTTGCCCAACTACGTTTCAAGCCCAACACCTGTGACTAATGGATAAAAATCTTTTGAAAAATATTAATTTAACCAAACCATAGTTTCTACCTATTAGAAGGCCAAGCATCACCATCAGGCAGCACCTGAGAGCCGTAGCTGAAATTTCTCTGCCTTGCTATAACTGCCAATATGCCTGAAAATATATTTAAAAAATGCCTTGATTAATGGTTGTTTTATTACTATTAAAATTCCACAACTGCTTCCGTATTGGAGCATGGAATTAGGGGTAACCTAAATTTGGGTTGTGGTCGCTTATATTTGACTCCAGAACAAGCTATCTCAGACCCACTCCTCAGAGTTGTGTTTTGGCATCTTAACACAACAAATGACATTTACAGGTTCCAGGGTTTAAAACTTGGTGTCCCTGAGAACTATAATTCACCCTCACTACAGTAAGTTTCAAAAAACATTGAAGCTTTTCATTTTACAATTAATCACATGCATGCAGCAATTACTCACACTATCAATGGCAGAAGTGCTGACTACACCTTATTTATGTAGCAAAACTAAAATAAAAGTATTCTGCCAATTCTCTACTCTCTGATAGCCTCTGTTCTCTAACAGTCCTCCAAGAGACTTCAATCTGGTTCCCTTGGAAGTTGTGGGATGCTCCCAGGTATCTGAGCTGGCTACTTAAATCCTGTACCTTAAGATACTGTTTTTCATTTTCCCATGGGCAAGGGTCGCCTAAGTCCCAGTCTACCAGCCCCTTCTGTCCTGTTGCATCAGGGCTTCCAACCTCCTTAGCAGAACAACTGATGAAAGCTCCATAACAACTGATGCAAGGCCAGGCTCCCGGGGCCCCGTGCCTGAGCAAGTTGGCTCAGTACCCCTGTGTGACAACTGGGCTGCCCGACTGTGGAACATTCAATCAGTCCCCAGAGCCCTGAATTTGCAAGCAGCCTTTGGAGCTTTAGTAGTCAAGCATAAGTCTGGAGAATCCTTTGTAGAAACTACAGGGAAAAATCAATCTGCAGTCCAGGAGGGAGAAAATGACAGAGTTCCCAGCCTTTGTTGGCTAAATCCTTTCCAAATTCAATTGTCTCCATCCCAAAAGGCAGCATCTTCCAGAAACAGCCTAGAGGGTCTCCCCTGGGGAATTGAGAGCAGAACCGTAGTAGTTTTGCTTACTCGGGCATTGAAAATGATGACTAATTCCAAACCTACCAGGAGAAGTTGAGTTCACAGCTCAGCACCCTTCTTGCTGCCCTTACTCTTACTCATCAGTATCTGTTTTACTTCAGGAAAGGAACCAGTTAAATTTCAATGTGAAACAACAGCTTCCTGAACTTTCATTTGCCACCAGTAATTGTTACTGAAGGGAAAAAAAAATTGAAACAATAGTGAAACGTAACCCCAATTCCCCATAGCCTGCTACTTTTAATTTTCCCAGTGGCCAGCATCATATTTACCAATATATTTTAAGTCAAGCATGAAAACATTAAGAATACCAATAATTTTATTGTTTGCAGTGCTGACAAAAGACATAATGGAGCAATTAAACACCAAATCAGATTGGTCTTATTACACAAATAAGGCCATACTCCAGGAAAGCTGCACTGAAGCATAAGTAAGCTGATGAGGCCAGGGTGTCCATGTAGCACCTGGCAAACGGTACTGGCTTGATTAGCTACTGCTATTATTAGCACAACAGCGCAGCCCACGTGGAAACTGCGTGAAGAATTAGGAAAAGGAGAAGTGAGAAGGAGAAAAGCACAGGGAGAGGTGGGGGGAAGAGGGAGGTGACAGATAAAGGAGACCGGCAGAGGGGATTTCCAAACTTCCCCAGATAAACTCAGACCCAGCATGTATCATCCGAAAAGAGTACTTTTCTCACTCAAGCCACCAACAGGCTAGAGGGGGATTGACTTAAGATATGTCCCCCAGTTCAGTATGGAGATCAAGAGGTCCTTGGTTGCCTGGTGAGAAGGGAGAAACTTTACCTGATCAACCACACTTTCCAAATATTACAGCTAGGTAAATGACCCACGAAATCATAGTATCAGGATTGATTCGCAGGGGTGAGAAGATGAAACCAAATTGCCACCTGGGGCTTTCATTTTTATTAAGAGGAGAAAATAAACAGGGTATTTGTATTTCCAGCTTGAGACTATGTTTTCTGACATGAATGAAAAGTATGACAATTTTAACTCAACTGGTGACATCTAAAAGTCAGAGAAAAGTACACTTTTTCTCTGGGGGTGGGACTGAGTATTAACCATTTATGTCCTAGAGTTTATCATGTCAAGTGTTGGTCCATGGAGGATTTAAATAGTTTCTCAACAACAGTATATACACTATTATAATAGCATGCACGTGTGATAAGGAGCTACAATATGCAAAAATAGAAAGTCAAGACTGAAGAAAACCCATGGGAGTCACATGTGCTATGCTCTGACTTAAGTAGAGAAAGAAATGTTTAGCCTGCCAATGTGTCAACCCAGGAACTAAACCTAAAAGAGACCCACCTCAGACTGGAGAGCAAGTGACGTCAAGAGTCTCCAGCATTGCCAGGAACACAGTGAGTATGCTCACACAAGAGGACCAGGCTGGAAAATCTAGAGTCTGCATCAGGACAACCAGTGTAGGGTAGGGCTTGCAAACTAGCCCACCCCTCATCCTCCAGCAATGTGGCTCCAGATACATACTGAGGACTAATGTGTAACAATTTAGTGTTCAGATAGAGATGCTGGTAGTGAGTCCAGATGCTTTTGATATCAGGTGAGCAAAAGAACCATGGTAGGCTACCTGCGGGCAAAGACAGGAAACTCCTGTAGAAATACTCAGCTTCTAACAATGAAGGGCTGACTTCCTGCCCTCCCATATCAGAAGTCAGAACTCTTGACACAGAAAACATTCAAAGCATGTGTTAGCAGTCATTCCGCAGGTAAAAAAACAAAAACAAAAAGTCTCAGAAATGCCCTCATGAGCAATAGCTTCCCAATGAACTTGTCTGGGTGGATTAGCTTTGAAACAGTCCCCAGAGAATCTAGGTGACGTAGCCTGCAGCAGATGGTGACTGGCTGTGAAGTAAGGCATTTTGGAGGACAATGGCCAAAAAGAATATTTTTCATTTTAAAATGGTCAGGAGTGATGGTACAGAACTCTCGTCTTAGTACTGGAGGCTGATGCAGAAGGTAGAGAGAGGTCAAGGCCAGACTGTGGTGCACATTAAGAACTTGTCTGCATTGGGGTTTTAATACTAAATGGCTCTTTTTTGTTGTTTTAATATGTGGAGGAGGGATCCCCCTGATGTCTGTTCTCCATACCCCTTGTCCATTAATTACTCACAGTAAATAAAATAATGTCATAGCCTAGTCTCTGAAACCTAAAAATATGCTAGATGAAGTAGTCAAGGGGAATTCTTGGGTTGTCTGAACAAACTAAACCAAAATGTCTGAATGTACAGTTGAGGACTGAGTGTTCTAAAGCCTTCCAGAGAATCCCAAGCATGTTTCCTTCTTCTGAGTATAAGGATCACATGGTTATGCTGAGACCCTGAGGATATCCTTCCCACTACAAAGTTCTGATGAAGAACTCGATTCTTCGTTCAACCTTAATTCCACTTTGCCACAGAACACAATAGAGCAAGTGTATTAGTCACTATCTATTGCTGTGAAGAGACACCAGACACCATGACCATGACAACTCTTAAAAAATTAAATAAAATAAAAAAATTAATTTGGGCTTGCTCACAGTTTCAGAGGTTTGGTCTTTTCTCATCATGGAGGGGGCATGCGGCATGCATGGTGCTAGAGCAATATCTGAGAGCTACATACAGATCTGCAGGCTGAGAAAACTGGGCCTAATGTGGGCTGCTAAAACCTCAGAGCCTACCTACAGTGACACACTTCTTCCAACATGGCCATGCCGCCTAATCTTCTAATCCTTTAAATCCCTGTGGCTAAGCATTAAAATATGAGGCTGTTCTCAGTCAAACCACCACAGACTCCCATAAACTTTATTGAGGTGATAAACCCTCACACTTTTTGATTAAAAAAATAAATCTAGATTATAGACCAAAAGCATATGAAACTTTGTTCACTCCGTCACGTCACTAACATAGTGCAAGTCTGCTTAAGTTTTCTCCACTTATAACCTCTGTTCACCCAAGAAATTCTTACCTGTATATCAGCCTGTAAAATAGATGTACAAGTCAAATACCTATGAATAAATTATGCAGAAATTTATTTTAAAAGCAATTATTTGATATAACTACAACTTATTAGAGATAAAGGCAAATATGAACACCAGTGAGTGGTTATGATTTGAGGGATGATCAAGTTCAAGACAGGGTTTCTCTGTGTAACAGGCCTGGATGTCCTAAAACCCACTTTGTATATGAGGCTAGCCTCAAACTCACAGAGATTCCCCGGCCCATGCCTCTCAAGAGCTGGGATTAAAGGTGTGTGCTTTATTTTCATATAGAAATCATGGCTTAATATTTCATTATGAAGTATGTACAATATCTTTAGGGTTTTTTTTTTCAGAGTTGGTTGATATTTTTATTTCACGATTATCCGTCATCACTCTAGACCTGCAGTAGGACCTGGAAGGCTGGATCCAGTAAATGAGGCAGACTAAAGTCCTATGTTATAGCCAACTTTATTCCTAGCACCAGACAATTTATGCTCTGAGGGTTAAGAAGAATCACGTGAGTGAAGTATAAAATCCTCACAAGGATGAACTGCACACGGTAAAAACATGTCTGTTCATAGAAGCATATATATAAATGATAGCTTATACACTTAACTGAATAACATCAGCAAGCAAAAATGAAAAGTCTGAAGTTAACTCACTCCTGTTGGCTATACCTGGGAAGAGCACAAAAATACGTTGCAAGAACAATTATGTGTTTTGAAGAAACTGAGGTCACAAGTCTCACACCTGTTTTCTTGGAGTTTTCATACAACTCCATTCTTGGGCCATGTTCTGACAAACATCAATGCTGAGAACATTGCTTTACACAAATATAGTATAAAATGGAAGATTATGGTTAGGACTATTTCAAAAATTGTTGAAAATTCTGTCCTAATCCCAAGCCAAAATTCTTTTGGTGATTTGTTATGAAACTCAAGCCAGCAACCCAAATAACCATTTTTAAAGTCAAACATTCTAACACGATGCATTATACCAGTAGGATACTTTTTGTTTGCTTACTTTTCATAATCTAACCATTATGTTTCTCCAAATACAGAAAACTTTGTTAACTACAGTTTAAAAAAAAAACTGCAGTTCATAATATATAACAGTCTCTGACCACATTGTTTAAGGCATATTCAATGGCTTTCTATGACAGCATGCACAGTGCAAAGTATGCATGCTCTACACTCCAAACCAAGGCTGCCAAAAAGCTACATGACACGCCAGGGGCAAAGTGCTGCCAGAAACAGCTAGTATTATGTGTTTGATTTTGAATTGGTATTGTCTAGTAGTTTGTGATGCCTCCTTTAGTTCCATGACCCCCATTAGGCAGTGATTCTCAACCTTCCTAAAGCTGTGACACTTTCTTATGTTGTTGTGATTCCTCAATCACAAAATTATTTTTGTTGCTACTTCATAATTGTAATTTTGCTACTGTTATGAATCATAACATAAACATCTGTGTTTTTCAATGGTCTTAGGCAATCACTAGGAAAGGGTCATTCAATGCCCACTAAAGGGATTGCTATCCAAAGTTTGGGAAACACTCTCCTATGGGATGGCAGCCCACAGGTCAAGAAGTTGTGTTCTATGGTACAATGTGATGGCAATGTATCAAACTAAAATCAAAACTGATTAATGAGATGGCTCAGCAGGTAAAGACATCTACCACCAAGCCCAGAAACGTAAATTGGATTTCCTGGTCTCTACATAGTGAAAGCAAAAAAACCACACTCGCATAGTGCTGTGCACATGGTCCCAATCAATCAATCAATATAAAAGAAAATAAGTAAAATGATAACATAAAATCACCATGAGAACCTGATGGTTTGCACAGCCTATGATGATGAGATGAACTCTTGTGTCTTTGAGGTGAAAAATAACTGATTTTATTATTCTATACCAACTGAAATAGAGAGAGAAAAAAGTGTGTAGTTTTAAACAAAAATGGCCCCCAAAGTGAGTTGCACTATTAGGAAGTGTGGCCTTGTTGAAGTAGGTGTGGTCTTGATGGAGGAAGTGTGTCACTGTGGGGGTGGGCTTTAAGGTCCCATTATATACTCACATCATGCCCAGACAGACCACTTCCTCTTGGCTACAAGATGTAGGACTCAGAGCTACTTCACCAGTACCAGGTCTGCAGGCTGCCATGCCCCACCAATATGATAATGGTGGAACCTCTGAACTGTAAGCCATCCCAATTAAATATTTTCCTTTTTAAGAGTTTCCATAATCATAGTGTCTCTTCACAGCAATAGAACCCTAACTAAAACAAAGAGTATTTTCCAGCTCAATAGCTTCATACCAGGAACAGAAATTTGACATGAGGAACAGTGAATATCACTGTGATCACACACATCTGATGAAACTTGAAGTCATTCATTGTCAGTCTCTAAGATTCATCACTTTCCTGTAAAGCCCAGATAGATGAGTTAAAGGCAAATTCAACAGAAATTACTAACCCCTTCACTTTTTAAAAGCCTTCTGTGAGGCATTGATCTCTGTTTCCCTTGAGGTTGTAGTGTTTTTGTTTGTTTCCTATTGTGACTGGTGGCAGTGGTTCTAACTCTGCTTGTTCCTTAATTGTGAAGTCTTTACACCACCAAGCCAATGCCATGTTCCTGCTGCTGATATGTCTGCTCTAAACACATATTCAAAAGCTGAGAAAACGATCACAAGATGGCGTCACAAACATATAGAAATACATTGTCACATCCTGTTCACCACCTCTAGAGAACCTCAATAATGTCGTGGGTCTTAGGACATTAATATACCAATGTATCCTGCCAAGTCTTGATTTCTCCTTTTTCATAGGGTAGAGTCCACTTATCAAATAACTTGGACTTTATTTAAGAAAGTTATATCAGCTACCCTTGACAGGGACTCAAGACCCTGGCTTTCCATTTACTCAATGGCTCTAGGTTTATAAAACTTCTTAGGTCTAAAATTAGATTAAAGCCTTTTCAGTTTCACCCTTGCAATTCAACTTGTAACAATGACCTCGAAATCTATGTTTTTTTTATTATTTATGTATACACAAATGCATGCTATTAGATAGAAATATAAGAACTTCAAGTGTGTCCTTCTGGTAAACTGGATATCTATTAATTTCTAAAACGTCCATAATCAATTAACTACCAACAAAAATAAAATGACAATCTATTCACTGGAAATAAGACCAACTGGTGGTAATGCTTAGAAAGAAATTAAAGTATCAGAGAGCCATCACATTTTAAATAGAATTCAATTTCTTAAATGCTTTCTTCTGGCATTACATCCATCTTATTTTCCTTCATAATCCAGTAGCCCAACAGCCCCATTGAACTCAGCAGCATCTCCTACCTCTGCTTCTGAACTGCACGGGACGTCACTGTAATACTGACCAAGAATGCATTTCTCATCCGTGCATTCACAGTACTTTGGTGAAAAGGCCATTTTGGTAAGTTACTGATTTATACATGACATATATGTACAAATTCTGCTTCTAACTGTTTGGAATTCTCCCTGTATGTCACAATTTCCTTCTAAATATGGGGCCATTTGATTCTCTAAACAATGACAGGCTGGGTCACAACCATTTTTCTTTTTTTTTTTTTTTTTTTTTTTTTTAAACTTTATTTATTTATTTATTTGCCTTGGTGTTTGCCTGGAACTGGAACTACAGACAGTTGTTAGCTGCCATGTGGGTGCTGGGAATTGAACCCGGGTCCTCTGGAAGAGCAGACAGTGCTCCTAACCGCTGAGCCATCTCTCCAGCCCCACACAACCATTTTTCAAGTTGT